>JAJONR010000615.1:0-143156 GCA_029582245.1 Solanum etuberosum | reverse complement strand
TATTTAAACCTTTTAGGTTTGCTCATTCCTTTAAGTTTATAAAACTCTAGAGAAGTTTGAGCCTTTAAATCAGAAGTATTTTCAATTTCATCAGCAAATTTTTTTGATAAATTGATTGGTTTGGCACCAAAGCCTGAAAGCTTTTTATCAAGAAGCTCTTCTAGATCATTTAAAGATTTAAATTTAAAATCCTGTATATCAGGAGGTCTTTGAATATGAGTAAGAGCAGTTGTTTGATTTTTACTCCCTGAGGTAGAAGCAATATCAGTATTTTTCTTGCTCATGTCTTTTATCAATTTAGTTAATTCATCAAGTTTTTTATCAAGAGAACAAATATGTTCCCCAAAACTTTAACATATAAATTTTGATTATTTTGAGAAATTAAATTGTTTATCTCAGCAATACTAACTTTAGCAACATCATTATCAATAAGTTGTTGAAAAGCAGAGAAAGTAATACCTGTATTATTAGGTAAAATAAAAGGTGATTGAGGTGGATAAATGGCTTTAATAATTTTTCCATTTGCACCTGTATAAGTTCTTTCCAAAACTTTAATATATAAAGGTAAATAGATGGTTATAAACCATGGAACAAAATACATAATTTGATTATGCAACGCACAAGTTTCATAGAATTCTTGAGAAATATTATTCAAATCTATTTGACTATAAGTCTCAAAAAACCAAGTTTTGAATTGGTTCCATTTGGGTTTTTTAAATTCATTTTTAATATACTGTCTTGCCGGGGATCCTGGACTAAAATCAATTTGATGTGGAATCATTAAGTATTATTTGGATCAAAGCTCATTTCAGAAGCAGAAGGAATATCTCTGTCATCAGAAATATTATCGATATCTTGAATAATATTTGTGCGAGGATTTATCTTAACCCTGCTTATCGAGGAATCAATGGTGTGCAAAGAAGCTGCATGATTTCTTGCTGGACCATAAGATGGTTCAATTGGTGAAATATGATTACAAACAGAAGGTAGTAACCTATGATCAGAAAATGAATGTCTATTATAAGCAACAGTTTTATCATTAAACTGGATTTGAATCCTTCCATCTGGATTCTGAATAACATGAGAATAATCATCATTTGTCAAACTATTAGTGATTTGACTAGGTGGTATAACAGATTCTAAAGTCCAAGTTTCAGGGAAATCAATTTCATCCCACCTGATTTGTCTTCTGGTGGTGATTTTAGATTTATTAAAATTGGTTTCGACCACAATAGTTTGATCAGAAGTGTCGAATAATTTGCATTTAGGACTCATGGTAGTCATGAGTTTATAGTAAATTCTATAAGACAAGCAAATAAGCTCGGAACCCGGCGCATAATTATAACCATGGGTTTTTATATTTAAGATTAACGCATCTAATATATTAACATCAAAAAGCGATGACTGAAGATTATGTTGAGTATTGAAATAAACTGGACCATACGCCACAGTTGATTCAATCGTCCCCATCAAAGATTGTCTAAAGCTTAGATTTCTAGCATCACGAAGAGCAGCTAGAAAAGTCTCTGGTAACCCTTTAAGAGTTAGAGGTTTGAAGGCAATCTGAACCATACCAATATGCATAAAATTGTACATATTTTTATATAAATTAATATCATTTTTATTTAACAAACGAATAGTTTGTTCTGAAGAATTTAATGCCAGAGACTGTTCAGTTGTTTTTATCAATTGTTTAGATGTTGAAAATCTTTCAAGCCATCCAAAATCATAAATAATTTTAATGGGAACTTTAGGAATAGTCCATTTGTTTAACAAATCAAGATCTTGAGGTATATTTACCTCTTCAAGTCTAGTACTTTTCGTACTTGTTTCTCCCAGATCCATGATTTTTTTGAAATCATATCTATGTTGAACTTAATAGTCTTATTAACATGTACTCCATAACCTTTCCTAGGCTCTGATACCATTAAAGTCCAAATTAAGTGATTTGGGCTTCGATAGATGAGCCCAATTTGCTAAACCCAATTTAATCTCATCCTAGAGGCCCAGTTTGGTGCTACATGGCAAATAACGTGGCATGCCAAGTCAAACAAGAAGCCAATAGGGTCATGAAATGTGTCAAAAAGGACAAGCCCACTCCATAAAGTCCATATGCCATGTCACTTAAATCTGATTCGTCGAAGGAAATTCTTTTCCAATCACAATTCCTCTATTCTAAAACTATAAATAGGGGTCCTCATAATTTAAAAAAAGGGACCGAAAATTCTGAACAAGAAGCTAGAAAAAGTCTGTGGTACAAACGCCATAAAATTCTCTATAAGCTACAAGTTTAAGAATTCAAGCATTCAAGTTCAAGAACGATCAAAATCAAGACCATCAGATTCAAGAACAAGCTCGAAGCCCTTGAATTCAAGCATTCAAGTTCAAAAACGATCAAGATTTAGACCATCGGATTCAAGAACAAGCTCGAAGCCCCTTGAATTCAAGTAAAAATCAAGAACAAGATAAAGTTCAAGTTCAAGTTCATCGAAGATTCAAGAACAAACCTTAAATCCCTTGAATCCAAGATCAACTGTAAGACAAATTTTAGATCAAACTCAAAAGCCCTTGAATTTATATTTGAAAAAATAAATTCAGAGGAATCATAGAGATTGTAACACTCACACTTTGAAATAATAAATACGATTGTTGCGATACTTTTCCTTTCTTGATTATTGTTTTCTCAACACGAATTTTATTGTCTACAAGGATTAACAAATGCAAATAAATGAAAAGAAAACTAAAAGCATGCTATAATGATCAAATTCTTCATGCTTCAGCTACTGTTTCCAACTAACTTCCCATTTTATTAGCAACTTGATAAGTAATTGAAGCAAACAAGCTATGAACACATGAAACCATAATCAAACTCTAAGTTATGTACCAAAAAGTATAAGCTAACAAAATCTTACTGCTTACATGAATAATAGATAACCAATAATATTTATGCTAGAACACATAAACTTACAGTAATTTAATTCAAAAATTACCTCTTGAAGCGTCAGCAGATACCTTCAAGCGAATCCACAAATTAAAAAGACCTTCAAGCGAATCCACAAAATAGACAATAGCCATGGTTTCTACAGTGATGCCAAGTTCACATCCAAACTCTCTCAATATTTGGGTGGGCAAATATGAATAGAAAAACTTCAATCATCTTTCTAGGTTAGGAGAATCCCTATCCAATTTTTCTTGAAAAATAAAAAAAATACACGTTAGTTTTTCTTTGACAACTACTAACGCTCTTCCTGCTCTTCCTCCACTTTTGTCCTTTAAATAGGATTCTAAGTTCTAGTTAAATATGGGCACTGTAGGGACCATATAATTAATTACTGAGGCTTCCTATTATGGAAATAATTTCAAATAATTAATTTGAATTATTCTTACCATAACAAATTACAAATTATTTCACTAAAAATTCGTAATTGCACTCCTCTATTTATATTTCGATACTCCCCATTAAACACTTATGTAATTTCCACTTTCATGTTCTTGAGCTTTAATATTTTCTTCAAAATCTTTCGATATTGAAATATTAACAACTTTTAATGTAGTGTTCTTTTAATTTGCTCAACATCACTCCCACTACTTAAGATAGTAGTTTTCTTATGTCTAGTAACGTTTCTCCCACTACTTAAATGCAATGGAATGTTAATTCTGACATACCCATCAGATGTTCTTGAGCGTCTGAATTTATAATTGACTTATTTGTTATTTCTTTGTTTAGTTTCCGTAAAACTAGTTTACTTCTAGGAACATGGTTTACTAAATGATCCTTTTCTAGAAATCTGAATATTGTGTTAACAATTGCCTTATTTTTCTTTAGGACAGTAAAATAAACCTTCGTTTATTCTTTTTTGGATATCCAACTAACACACACATTCCATTCTTAATTCCAATTTATTTATTCTCCCACTCAGCACATGTGCTGGACAATCCTATATCTGAACATGTCACAGATTAGACTTACATCAAATCCACACTAGTTCTATAGTTATCCAAAGTACTGATAAGAAAGGAATTAAATTTGGAATGTGATATGTAGTTCTTAAAACATATCCCAAAAGAAGCAAAACAACTACAAATAAGTCAATCATTAATCTTATCATCTTTATAAAAGTCTATTTCAATTCTCTTTTACACTAATATATAATATAGTGTCTGGTGTAAACAATTGAAATGTAATTATTCTATCACATAAGTGAGTAATCAGATCTGCAAAGAGGTATACGTCACTACAATCAGATTGAAGTGACTTTATATATTTTTCATGATGCTATTTTCATTTGTCATAAATATTTTGATCAGTTTATCAAGACATCCAGACTTACAAAACATAAAAAAATAAATATATTCATATCATGAGTAACCTTTTGTGGAAATCTCAGAATACTCAAAGTCACCTCTTGCCTGAATGTTCATTTACTACACAAATCAAAATAGAATAATTCTAACTTATCACTACCTCTATTTCCTTTTTAAGAGGAAGGGCCGCTCATTCATTTTTCCTTCTAAACAGGACTCACATATTGGTAGTGACTTCACTTTCAATGAACCGTCATGTTCATCCATTAACCAACCTCGAAGTTCTATTCAGAATAAATGACTTAGACGCTATTGTACAAAATGGTATCATTCACTTTAAAAGATATTTCCCCTTATGTGACAGATTAATATAATTCGATTCATGAGAGATGATACTAATGAAAAATTCACATATCAATATACCACAAGAGATAAAATATTCATCAAACTCAATAATAGGAGAGTTACAAGAGTATTCATCTCTTATCTAGTTAGAAACTGAAAATAATTTCTTCTAATAAGGTACATGTACATTACATTCTTTGAATTAATATCTTATCTCTATCTAAAGAAATTCTTGAGTAGTACTAAGTGGGTATGTAAAGTCTATTAAAAATTTGGGATATAATACATTAAATAGATCATAATATGTCGAATAATCCTAAATAACAAAATTCAGGGCTCATTTATACATATATATTCATGCATCTCGAATAGCCAATCGTTGGGATTGGAGAACTACTCATGCAATACACATGTACAATGACCGATTATTCACTCCACAAACTTATACAGACCTAACTCAGATGGAGAGCCTACTGTTAGTTTAAGTCAAGTGGAAATCACTCTAGTTACATTGATCTAATCATATATTACTCAGTTTAGGAGAGTTAATACAGATTATCAAAACTAGACGATTAAATTCATAGTTACTTGTATTAATTTTATCCGATATAAAAAAAAGTTTAAGCCAGCACATGAAATTAATACTTCACTATTATTTAATCAAATATGACCAAAAGCTCATATAACGATCTGAAAAAATTGAAACTTTTACTAGGTCGTTCTTATGAATCTACCAGATTTCAGATCAATCAGAGTTCCTTTTTCTTTTCGAATTTCGAGACTATGATCAATTTGGTTGAAAACGTTGTTTGGCCAAAATAAAATCTTAAGATTTTTCTGCTCAGTAATTCTTATCATATATCATTATTTGTGAAATAGATATACATATTAAGAATAAAGAACAAAATTCTTAAACTATTTACTTTATCTAAGGACTATTTTCCAAAAAATCAGCATGTTTATATATACATTGAATATTAAAATTCAAAACACACCTCATAAATATCAATGCATCTTGAACAATAACTTTTTGATGAAAAAAATGACTACTCATGTAACATACATATGTGGTTTCAGATATTTACTTCAGCAAATTTAGAACAAAAGCTAACTCAGATAGAGAGTATATGTTAATTTAAGTCAAGTGAATATCATTATCCGTAGATCCATTGATCCAATCAAATATTACTCAGATAGGGAGAGTCAATACAAATAATCAAAACTAGAGATTAAATTTTAATTACTTGTATTAATTTCATCCGATAGGGAGGAAGGTCTAAGCCAACACATGAACTTAATACTTCACTAAAATTTAGTCATGAAGACCATAGAGAACACTCTCTATCACCAGTATATCATAGTCGAGCAATTTTCATTAAAACTAAATTTCAAGATACAAAAATAATATTTAAAAAGCATTATCTGAACGACCTCAAATTACCAAATCATTGCATAACAATGAGTATTTTAAATTTGACCGCTTCTGATGAACCTACCGAATTTCAGATCAATTAGAGTTCAAACATAATATTTATCTCCAAAGGTATGATCAAATTTAGATTCAAACGCTTTAAGGAAAAATAATCAGATCTATATCCTTATCATATATCAATTCATGTTAACTCATCACGTACAATCATGTATTACATTTAACATATATAAAATCGATACAAAGGATTATATTTATACTAAATCACATTTTAATTTCAAAAAACGACGTTAAAATCATTTCAACGACCTCAAAAAAATATAACCACATAGCAATGAGTACTTCTTACTAGGTTGTTACAAATGGTCTTACCAAATTTCAGGTCAATTGGAGTCTATAAAAAATCTTTATTTCCAAAGCTATGATCAAATTCAAATTCAAGTGATTTAAGCATCTTTAGGAATTAAAACAATATGACCTACATTCTTATCACATACCAATTCATATTAAATTATCATGTGTAATCATGTTCTAAATTTAACATAACATAACTGACATAAAAAATGATTATATCATATTCAAATCAAATTTTAATCTGACAAACTATCGAAAACCATCTAAATGATTTTCGATGGAACCATCAAATTTCAAGTCAATCAGAGATCATAAAATTCATTACCACCTAAACAATGACCTAATTTAAAAAATAACCATTTTAGGTATAGTTAAAGATTAAAATAACTTGATTGAAGTTTTCATTCACTTCTAATATTATCTCATGAGCAGAAGACATATTATGTGTTTTTTCTTTGACTAAGACACACAACTAACCTTCTTACAACAATTTATTCTCTCAATTAATACACTTGAGAATCCAAGATATTATGTTTTCTCTTTTTTAGACCGGTGAAAATCTTTAGTATCTTTTCTCATGAATTAATTAAGTGTTACTGGTATCTAAAGGTAAATCTCCATCATGTAAATAAATATTCACCACTAGTATTCACTTAGAACAATTTATACATGTTACATTGAGGATATTCTAATGACTCAAATTAATAGACCATTTTTGTAAATCTTATTTATTAATCATGATTCTCAATTTATATTTTGTAATCTCACATATATAAAATATTAAGAACTTCTAATAATTTCAAATAAACAAACCACTTAATGGTAACTACCTATTAATTATAATATTCTTAATATATATATATATATACAAGTCAATTACGTAAGGAAGAGAAAAAATAATGCCCATAAGTTGCTCATGGATGTAAACCGATCAAAACAAAAATTATGAAAAGGAAACCGCTTTATCTTTTAACAAGAAATCTTGTGACAAGTAAAATTTTATCCCAATTCAAAAGGAACATTCTTACTGCCACTGCTAATACCTCAATTTTCCTCCTTTTTTTAATTCATTAAAAAAATTCAAAATTTCATGTCTATTTTATTTTGTCCGTACGATAGTATCCAATCATCAACTAGAGATATTATGAAGTGCAAGAATGAGCTTTGCACAACAACAACCAACACATCTCTCAAAATAATTTAACAAAAAGAATTAAAGTCTAACATGTCTGTTAGTACCGTGTTCCCACCACAACCGACGTAAATAACATGAGTTTACACTTTACACGTGATTTCCAACAATAGGATAAATCACGAAACATATATATAATAATTTATTGATATACCACAAAACATTTTTGATGCATTTCACTTGATGTTTGTGTGAGTCTTGGGCATTTTGTTTTTAGATATAATGGTTTTTATGTAATTTTTACAGGAAATAGGTTCAGAGAGGTTGAGAGAGAAAATAATTGAAATTGCAGAGTTAGCAGTTGACGGAGCCCAACCACGGAACGTCGTTCGGTTGACGGGCCGTAGGTGGGAAGGCGTGGATGTGAGTTCAAGGAAGTCTGACTAAGTGTGGAACCACTGAGGCAAACGACGCCCCGTACCTTGAATGACGGACCGTCCTGCACGACCATCATTTTGATAAGAGAAATGAGTTCCAGTACTTGAACCATGGAGGAACAGGACAGACTGTAGTCCAATCCACGGACCGTAGGTGGAAACCGTCGTTTGAAGATCCTAGACTTTTGGCCAACTGCTAACCCACAGAGGTGTACCACGGACCGTAGGTTGATCCACGGTCTGTAGGTCGTGTCATCGATCAAAACCGCGTCTGAGCCAATATTTCCTTATTTCCTTTTCCTACTTTGTTTAGGACTTAGCTACTATAAATACAAGTTGTAATTTTCGTTTTTGGGAGTTAGACCCTATTGGAGACTATTGTTTTTGGCTTTTGGATTTATTTTGCAAACACTTTAGCAATTTACGTCTTGAAGCTTGTTTATGCAATTTGCTTTTGATTTTCAATTCAAGATTTCAGTATTCATCTACTTTGATTGTGAGTTCATGATTCTTCTTATTAACAACAATATGAATTGTGAATTCTCAAGCATGAGTAGCTAAATCCACAACTAGGATTGTGGGAACCATGAGCAATTAACAAAGTGGGACTAATAATTAAGTAATTCTTGAATATTGTTTATGCATGTATTGTTAATCCTTTCGTATAGAATGCTTTTTAACGGTGGCCAATGTTAGAACTCGCCTCGTTCCTACTTGCCGGACCAAGGAGGTACTGAATGAGAAAAGGATTAAACAACGGAGATTTAGTTAAGATTAACTGCTATCTAATAGCCTGACCTTAATCAATTGATGTGAGGGTTAATACCAAACTCAATTGACGCGAGGGCTAATCCTTATTAAAGCATACACCCGTAGACGGAACAAGTTGTGTGGTGAAATTCCCTACTTGGAGGACCAATCACTTAGGGATACCCAACTTATAAACCTTGCATGTCAAACATTAGGATAGAGTTACTATTATTAAGACTACTGCGTTAAGAGCTTGTGGGGAACACATATACCCTAATTTTCATCTCATATTGATATCCCAATTTGCAAATCCTATTTACTTGTTACTTAGTGATACAAATCATCAAACTGTTATTTTATTTGCAAACCCCCCTCTTTGTTACTTTTTTCGGAAATAGTTTGACTAAACGTAGATAAGTGTAAGTTAGCTTAAGTCTAAACCATATTCCTCGTGGGATCGACCCTAACCTGAAAGTTAGGTTCTTTATTTGGCAACGACCGGTTATACTTCTTTTGAGAGGTATAATTTGGGAGTATCAAATTTTGGCGCCGCTGCCGGGGAATACAAATTTTAGATTAAACTAACTTCATTATTGAACTTTAGTCAAGTATTTCCCGATTTTACGTTTTTATTTTGTTTTTATTTTCTACAGGTCTTACCTCCAGTGTATGCCAAGTACACAGAGTCAAGGTAATCCCCTGACGCCCTATGATCCGGAATTAAGGAGAACTTTAAGAAGAATGGTTGGAAGAGGCGTAAATCTTGAAGTACACAATGATCCCATCGGAGAGGGTCAAGGGGAAGGAGCTGGTTTTTGACCTCCTGGGGTTGTGAATGTGCCCGCTCAGGTTCAGGATGGTCATCTAATCGAAAATGTAGAAAACGGTGCAAAACCAGCCAACACCGAGAGTTCGTGATAACTACAGGATTGACTATGACTCGGTGGAATCAACTGGTGCTATTGTTCTCCCTCCACTACCTCAGGGACATTGTTTGTAGTGACCAACATCCTTATGCAAATGCTTACAGCAAGAGGGTTGTTGGCTGGGTTACCTTCGAAAGATCCATATGCTCACATGGCTAAATTGACAAGTGTCTGTATAAGTAGTGTTGGACGACCAGACTTGGACATGGACATTATAGGTTTGAGAGTATTCCCACTTTCATTGACAGGTGATGCTGCTGTGTGGTTTTTCGAGCTACCATACAATTCAATATATACATGGGACCAACTGCACAAGATGTTCATGGCGAGGTATTTTCCGATGTCCAAGAAGTTGAATCTCAAGGATAAACTAAATAACTTCATGGCACTACATGGAGAGTCAATAAGTAGTTCGTGGGATAGATTCATTGGATTCATGAGGAGTGTGCCGAACCACCGCATAGATGATGAGTCACTAAAGGAGTACTTCTACAGAGGACAGGATGACAATGGAAAGGCTGTGCTAGATACTATTTGTTGACACCCAATTTTGACCCTTCGTTTCTTTAATTCATTATTTTTGAGCTTCTAAATTAATAGTGTATCAAAATGATCTATTTAAATTATATCTTTTAGTTTTTATATCTCTTTTTCTTAAATAATAGATTTATCGTCACTTTATTTAAAGTTTCGTACTTATTTAATTAATTATAAATTCATATTTTTGTATCTATATTTTATATTAGTGTAAAGTTGTAATATTGATATTTTATTTTATAACTTTTTATTTGTCATATTTTAATATATATAATATTGGTTATTAAGTTAGAAGCCCAAAAAATTAAAAGAAGAAAAGAAAGAACCAAAAATTCAGCCTAAGCTAGAATGTAACCCAACAATGGCCCAAGAAGAAGCCAATTCTTACACTCCCTCCTCCACGTAAGCGCCACACGAGCAGCCACGTTGGCACCACATAAGGTGCCAACGTTCCAAAAATACGCCAAACACACGCCTCCCACACTCTTCTCACATGCCTTTCACGCCTAGCACACGCCCCACCACGTGTCACTCTCCTATTGTTTGTTCAATCCAAGATTAAAATCCTAAGATCTTAAATACATTAAACTACCTATTCTACCCTCATTTAATCCACCTAAAGTGACCTAAATGCCCTCCAAAATCCTAAGAGTATTCTGAAAATTGCATCAGGTGTGTCACTTTCTTCTCTGCCTCAACATAGGATGAATTTGGCTTCTTCTCCACTTTTGAAGATGACTTCCATTTCTTTCTTTTGTGAGCAGATATTTGTAAGTCTATTTGGAGTAACCATTTATGGAGAATCGTCAAGAAATCTCAAGGTCTTGACTAAGATATCTCCCAAACTCCATTGTTAGCATACAAGTTTCTTTTCTTTTCCTGATGGTATTTTCTTTAGGCAATTTTAGGTAAGATTCTATCTTATCTCTCTCTTTTCGACCTGATTTGTTGAAGATGGACATAACTTCCAACGTTGATATTTTGAGTTCTCATGGATTTGAGTTTAAACTCAAAATGCCGCCCAAAAGAGGTCTTGAAACCTTAAGCTTTTTCTTTATAAATACAAACCTCTTGTATTCGTTATGAGGAAGGTTTTAGAATCCCATTTTCAGCCATCAATACACAATCAAAACTACCCGAAATACCTTCTTTTCTCTGAGAAATATCTAACTTTTCCATCTCTTGTTATCGTTGGATTTTTGTGCGTTGGTCGAGTTCGAAGTAACGATTTCGAGTGTAGATCCGTGATCGAAAGAACTCCAGTTCGCTGCTCCGAAACAGCGCGTTTGGAGTTGCAATATGACTCCATCTCTGTCCAAATCAGAGAAGTGACTAATATATGCATTTTAGCTCGTGTCTAGAATGATTCACTCATTCCAAAAGAAAATCCCGCACTTCCTCCTTTTTTTTTTGGTCAACATGGGCGTAGCCCCTTTTATTAAAAAAATGACCCAGGCCCAAAATGGCCCAAGTCCAATAACAAACATCCAAGCTAATATCAAGAAACAAAATTGGAAAGAACAAAAGCAAATCAGATAGCAAATGTAGCGTTCTTCCTCTTCAGCTGTCTTCAACAACTTTCTTCCAAATGGCCACAAAGTCTTTAATTTCCATTGAACCAATATTAATGAGCTTGAGTGAATTCCACTTAGACACTCAACCTCTCACAAGTTCCATGAAATCGACCTCATTGAAGACTTCTTCAGCTCACAATGGGTTCTAGGATGTTAAAGCCATGGGCCATCGATCTACTTCAAGAATCAGCCTAAGTGAAGCACATCCCTTGAATCTTTCCCTCCACACAAAATGAGTTCAGGAGAACTGATACCACTGTGAGAAGATTCATCTCCAAGAAGTATTTTCGACTCGACTGATCTATTCTATTTAATGCTTTCGAAAGTGAACAACAATCAATCCACATGTGAAATTTTTATCGATGTTACAGTAGCTCATATTTTGCTTCCAATTCACCGGAGACCTTTATGTTTCTTAGTCATTAATTTTCTGGCTGTGTATTGAATCCCTTGTTTTGCATCTTTCTAATCCGTAAATTTGGGATTTTTCTTTGTTCCATTACTAATATTGTCTTTGCTTGTTGTGGTAATTCCTGATAGCTATTAAATTGGTTGATATCAGTACCTGCAAAATGAGCAACATGATTAGCTAAAATGATTCCTGAATGTGTGCACCACCTCCACCTCTACATTCATCATCCATGTTTTTATACATTGAATGTCAACTGATATTGACCATGGAACTTCCCACACTTCATCCAACACCTTTTTAACAATCAATGAATCAGTTTCCATGATTAAAGGTAGTAAGCCATTTTCTAAGCAATATTTCAATCCTACTCTAAATGCTTTCACTTCTGCTATAACAGCAGTACATATTTCCACATTTCTAGCTTCAGCAAAGATTAGGTTGCCTTCATCATCTCGAACACAGAAAGCTGTGGAACTAGGCCTAGGATTCCCTTTACTGGTGCCATCAGTATTGCATTTGAATCTACCCACGGAAGGATGCTCCCAATACACAACTCTACTACAGATTAGTGGTGTATAATCCTCCAAAACCTCGACTAACAAAGGCCATGTGTTAGGAAGATTTCTGAGCCATGGATATCTACATTTGGCAAAGAGATGCAAATAATTGTTAATCTCCATGAACATGGTGTGTGTAGACATAGTTCCTCCTTTCCTAACAATGTTCCTTCTCTTCCAAATTTGCCAAATAATGAAGATAGGAACAACATGAAACAAAGGTTTCATCTTGCTTCCACAATCAGCTTCCCACCATAAATTTATCACTTGTCTGAATTGAACCATTGGCCCTTGAATACCTGCTGCTTCTGCAAAATTTTTCCATACATTGTAAGCAGTAGGGCAATGAATAAAAAGGTGATCACATGTCTCATCCGCATTAGTGTTGCAAATACAACATTTTACAGAGTCAGTAACTCTCATTCTCACCTGCACCTCTCCAATAGGAATTCTCATATGCCACAGTCTCCATATCAAAAAGGAGATTTTAAAAGGCAACCCTTTCTCCCATATAAACATTATCTTCTCTATCATGTCCTTTCTTCCCCTCATTAGATTCCAAGCACTTCCAACAGAAAATTTGCATGTACTAGTAGGCATCCACTAAGGCTTATCTCTGTCATCAGATCTATGAATGTTGGCCAACTTCATACAAATGTGATTACTGATTTCTTCAGTAACAATATCATTCAACAAAGTGTTATTCCATCCCTCCCCAAGCATTAGTTGATTTACATCTTCTATGTCACCATGAGCTTGGTCAATGGGCAAGTAGTAGTGTAAGGCCCCCAATTGTGTCCAGTTATCAAACCAAACACTACACTGGCCAATTCTGGGTTCCCACCAAATCTCTTGGTCCATGAAATCTCTAGCTTGTAGCATGAGTTTTCATACCTGAGAGCCCCCTCTCCATTCTACCACTTGTGGGCTATATCTTTTAGAGTACTTGTTCCACATAAATTTAGACTATAATGTATTATTTGTCCTAAAATTCCACCATAATTTAGCAAAGAGTGCTTTAGAAACATCAAATAGAGATCTAAAACTAAGCCCTCCTTCCTCCTTTGGTAAACATATGTCATCCCAAGCAATCCAGTAGCCTTTCCACCCTCCTTGAAGTTCCATAGGAATTTAGCGAAAATCCTATGAATATCATAAATAACAAATTTTGGGGGACAAATAGCAGATAACAAGTATATAGGAATACTTTGTAATACATGATTAATCAACACTGCTTTACCACCAAAAGACAATAATTTTCCCTGGTTTGGAATTTGTTTTGAATCTTCTTAATTAGCTGTGAAAAGTGGACCTTCTTCTTTTTAGCATGCCCAATAGGACATCCAAGATAAGTCAAAGGAAAGCATCCTCTAGTAAACCCTGTAGTATACTCCACCTCTTGAACAATAGCATGTGCAATTATTTTGAACATGTAAAAGAAACTCTTTCCTTTATTAATAAGTTGTCCTGACTGAGCTTCATATAGCTGAAGAGTTTCCATTATTAATTGCAGAGATCTTGCCTGCAAATGCAAATATGATGGTATCATCTGCATAAGCAAGATGATTAATTGATCACTCCATTTGGGCAACCCAAAACTCTTAAATTCATAGTTGTAAAACAAATGATTAAGAGCCTTTGTTAACACTTCTGCTGTCAAGATAAAAAGAGCAGGAGATAAGGGATCACCCTGTTTTACCCCTCTAGTAGAATGAAAAAATCCATGAGCCTGACCATTAACAAGTACAGAGTACGAATTATTGGCTACCAACCTCCACACCATATCCAGTATACTGTTGTCAAACCCCATTTTCTCTAAGACTCTAATCAGAAACTTCCAATCCACCCTATCATAAGCTTTAGCCATATCCAATTTGATGACCAAATTAGTTGGCTTCCCTCTCTTTCTGATCTCAGAGATTATTTCTTGTGCCAATAACACATTTTCAGTGATATTTCTTCCTTTCACAAATCCTAAGTGATTAGGAGAGATTAGCTTTGGCAAGATCCCCTCCAACATGTCATGAAGAAGTCTGGAAATAATCTTATTAAGAAAATTACTCAAGCTAATTGGCCTAAGATCTGAAAATGATTGAATAATATCTTTTTTAGGTAATAGGACCAGTTTAGTATGAGTTATAGACTTAGGCAAAGAATGACCCTGGAAAAAACATGAACCACCTTCACAATATCTGGCCCAACTATATCCCAACAAGTTTGATATAAGTGACCAGTAAACCCATCTGGACCACAAGCACTATCAGCATTAAGATCACATACCACTTTTTTGATCTCATTCTCTAGAGGTAATGCATTCAGTCTATCATTTTCATCTTGTTTTATTTGGGGTTGTATGTACTGTAACAAAGATGCATCAGAATCAGTAGCTTCCCCTGTGAATTGATCTTTAAAAAAGCTCACTGCCTCTTCTGCTACTTGTTTACGCCCCTCACCCAAGAGCCATCTGCTTTCATCATTCTGTTAATAGTCAGCTTCTTTCTTCTTCCTTTTACTAAACAATGATAGAATCTAGTATTCCTATCCCCTTGCTCAAACCATTGCACCCTTGCTTTTAGCCTCCAGTACTCTTCCTTATAGTGAATATAGAGCTTTAGTTTAGCTTGATCTTGCTGCAATATTGATCTATTTTATGGAGATGGACATTCTTCAAAGAATTCTTCTTTCACTCTCACAATTTCCTCCCTAATGGCCAATTGATTAAAGATGTCTCCAAATTTCTCCTTGCTCCACTTTGATAGTGCATGCTTAGTTCTTTTTTGCTTCAGCTTTAGTTGAATAAATATATCATCCACATCTGCAGACACCCAATTCTGTTGCACCACTTCTTTAAAGTCTTCTCTTTCTGTCCAGAACTTCAGAAACTTGAAGGGTATAACAATAGTATTATTGCTTCCCCCACAAGTTAACAATAATGGAGCATGATCAGACCCTATTCTGGCCAGATGCTGCAAACTAATGTCACCATAGAACTCTGAAAACCTTTGATTCACCACTACTCTATCAAGCCTTTTGAAAATGCAATCTTTTACTCTACCATTCCACTAAGTAAAAGGACTTCCAGAGAAGTTGACATCAAATAGATCACATGAATTAATACAGAAGGCAAAATCTTCATATTCCTGAGGATACATTGGAAAACCTCCAACCTTCTCCTCTCCCCCCATTATTACATTGAAGTCTCCACCCACCATCCAAGGTAATGAAAAATTATGGCTAAGGGAGTAAATGTCATCCCAAAGTCTTAATATTTTATGTGCAGTACATTTAGCATAAACAACTGTTGTAATCACCTGATTACCATCCTCCAAAGTAAGATGTAGGGTGAGTTGTTGCTCAGTCTCTGAAATAAGTCCCACTTGAATATGATCTTTGATAAAAATCCAAATCTGACCATCACTGTTATAATTCACATAGCTCATCCCCAGCCTCGTTTAATATATCTTTGAATATGTCTGGAATCCTGAAATGGTTCCATCAGAGCAATAATATCAAACTTATGATGAGTGTTTAACATTTGCATTCTATGAAAAGCATTTTGTGTGTTCACTGATCTAATGTTCCAAAATAAGGCTTTTATTGTCATTGAGATACTGCTTTAACCCCCTTTTGGCCTGAATTCTTGTTGGAATGCTGCTGATTGAACTTTCCCCCCTTACTTTTACCTTTTCTAGTTTTAGGTACATTTAAAAGAGAGAAACGTTGATTTCTAAATGAGTTTAGAGACATTTCAGAGTATTAACTCTTTTAAGTGGATCTTTTGAGTAATTACCTCAAATTGAGAAAGAGAATGTTTTTAACATTGAGCATAAGTATATATATTTATTGTGAGTAGTATTGATCACCGATATGAAGATGAGTTCAAACAACTCACATTCCTCAAAAACCATAAAGCCAACATGGGTAAAGGATCGTACTTTCTAGACGACTCCTTATTGCTTTTAAGGATAGCTAAGTGGATCCAACTAGTTGAGGTGTTCTATTACGACCCGAGCCTACACCTTAGATGTGGCCGGCACTCGAGAACCATTGTTGGCCCTCAAGCGAACCCTCATCCTGGATGACTAGAAGTGGAAGACTAACTCAACCATACATAAGAATCAAATTGGAAGAAGTGTTTAAAAACAATTTACTGAATCTCAAAACTGAACTGGATTTACTGAGTATGAAACATAAGTTTTAAATAAAATATCTGAAACTGAAAGACTATCCAAATATGTCTATCTATTAAGGAAGGATTTCGGGACAAGACCCACGACACCTCAAAACTACTAACTGGAAAGTAACTGTGAAGTTCTCTGGAATACAAGGAGGCTCACCAAAGCTAACCGGAGTGTAGAGTGATCTGAATGAAGCGCATGTTGATAATCATGAACACCTATATCTACATCAGAAAAGGATGTTGGTCGAATGACATCAGTACATTGAATGTACGAGTATATAATATAACTGAATAACAAATAACTGGAAGAAAGGACTGCAATAGATAACAATGTACTCAAGTTGAATGTAAAGAAATAAAAGATTTAAATCATTTAAAGCTTTACAAAATACTTTCTCATCTCTGAACTCAACATAATAAGTGATATATAAAAATACACTTTAACTCATAATGTACTTTACTTGTGGGGATTTCTCTAACCAACAACCATTACCATGAGACTGGCAATGATACAACGTCCTGCCGGACGTTGCAAGGGCCCCTCCTATATACTTTACCGGGGGTATAGGATGATATCATGACTATGGATCTATCTAATTGGCCTTCTCAGAGGCAGTGAGGAGTTGCATGAAGAGTGAATGATATCCTATCCTACGCTGGCTACGTAGTTCTATGGGACTTTTGAATCATAAAAGACTCTAACCCAACTCAGTGCTCAATACTACTCCCAAAATAATTAACATAACTTTGTGCTCAATTCACCCATTTCAAATAATGGACTTCTTACATTACTTAAAATACTTTTAAAAACATGAGACATATTTACCTTCTTGAAAACACACACTTATGAACTTATCTTTCAAGTCCAATAATCAACATAGATACATATGTTTATGTATATATATATGAATAAAATAACATTATAAACTCTTAAGTCTTTATGAAATAGCACCTTTAAACATTTCTCAAAACTCAGTTTGAAACACAATGATTGGCTTTCAATGACTCTCAAGACTTATAACTCAATTCATAGGGTTCATGCGGAATTATGGTCATGAACGACTCAACTCAAGAATGTTAATGCATAACATATAGCAATTCAATAATTAGGAGTAGAATTTCAGAAAGAAACATGAACTCAAGAACAAAAACTCAACTTATCTCAAGAATACTCAAATATAGGGAAAGAATCCTAGATTACTCTTTTACTGATCTGAAAGTAGATGTAGGGCGTGAGGATGAACTAGTCCAACACTATGATAACCTTACATACTTGGATGAACAAGGTTCTTCAAGAATCTTGAAGAAGAATATGATTAGAAGCCTTGAAATCCTAGCTTGAAGGTAAACAATTAAGAAAACCTTTCTTGAGATTCTTGAATTAGTTTCTTGAAATCTCTATGGCCAAGATTTATGATTTTCATTAGTGATTCATAATTGTATGGAGGAATTTGAGTTTGAACGAATGGAATTCTTGGAAAAAAACATACCTTGAAGAAGAATCTTGACAAAGATGGAAAGAATCATGAATGTAGTCTTCTACTTTGATTTTTCCTGAGGGTTTTGCCTTAGGGTTTGAGAGAAGAGAATGATGGATTAAGAGATGAAAATCTGATTGTTTTGGGTCTTTAATTAGTCAAAAATTCGTATAGGTTTTTCTTAGAGGTAAAAAGACAAAAATTACCCTTTTTAATGTTTTTCCGTCGGCTTATTCGTCATAACACTATATCAGGTTACTAAAATGGTCATAACTTTTTACTCAAACCTTGGATTGTTGCGAAATTGGTGTCGTTGGAAAGAAAATTAAAAGAACTTTAATTTGATAGGTTATGGGCCACGTAAATATTTATATTCTAGGAGATATGGTCATTTGAAGTTCACCTAAGTAAACTCTTACATCAAAACTTAATCGGTAAGGAAACTTTTAACTCAACTTTGTGCTAGGAGTTTTTAGTGACCTTAATTGATATCCAAAATCATACCTACACTAAATAATTTACCTTTACATATATAGGAAATTTAAGAATCACCCGACATAACCTTTTACGCAAATAAAGAATAGTTCGGGCCTTAGCTTAGAAATTTTTGGGGTGTTACAATATCTCCCCCTTGGGATCATTCATCCTCAAATGATGGTTAAACTGAGCATGGAAGGGAAAGGAGTTACTCTTAGTATCTTCCTAACTTTTTAACTTGCCTACTAACATAGGCGGAGCTGATTCATACTAAGAGTTTGGAACTCTCTATAGCACATAAGTTGCGAACGATATGTGTTTGAACATAGACACACTCTATCTGAAGCTATTTGACATAAATAAAGGATATCTGGGCACTAAGTAAGAATAGGAATACTATGTCTTGAGTGATATGACTGATAGCTTTTAAGAATAACAATGATTCTCAACTATGCTCTCATTTCTGATAATTACACTTCAGTAGCTGCATCTCAAAGCTCCCACTAGAGTATATGACTACTCTTAAAAATGTCCAAGTCAAACCTATTGCTAAGGCTAATCCCTAATTCACAAGGTGCTAAACATGAGATGGTTATACTTATTTAAACCACAAGATTTAGGTTTTATACCTCTATAGGGAATCTCATCCCAAGAATACTTCTCCCTATAACTACATTCAACAAACCTTGAGCCCATATAAAAAAAACATCTAATGCATCATGCATTTGTCCATATGTTAACAACACCACATTCAAGGTTAGAACCCTAACCACTCAATGGACTCGTAATAAACAACTTTCTAAGAATTTCTCATTCTCTCATCATCTCTACCAACTGAAATTTCACCCATTATTACCAGGAACTAACTTATTACTCATTGTAAAATCTTGTCTCCTTTTTCCTCCACATTTACAACCTTAGATGGAATAAACACACCAGCACTATCACAATAAGAAAATATCAATCCTCTTCTCTATCATTACACCACTACTATCAACAACACCACTCTTAACTAAAAAGGATCACTGAGAGAGCTTTAGGGTGAAAGATCATAAGTATGATTCATTCAAGATATCTGATATAAGAATATGCATGGCATAACACTATGTTGCTAGCTGTTAAGAGTAAATCATGAATTTGTGAGACTGAACATACTGTGAGACATGATTGCTTATATGAATAGGTTCATATCATGAGGCTGATATCCACAACATTATGGAGTAAGATACAAATCAATGTGCTAAAGTCTTTGCCCCTCATTCTGGAAACTCAGCATAGATGTGAATCTCTCTGAAGTGTATGAGCATAGGTCATGGACACAACTCTGATATTAGGAATATCCACAAGATGTTGTAATAACTTCGCTTGAGGAATATGCAAGATTATTAACAGATTGATATATCTCTAAAACTCTTTCTGAAGATATCACTATCTCATCCTCAAAACTTGACTTGATTTCTCATCTTATCATCCCCCTTTAGGTTTGGAGTTGACATTCTAAAGCATGGATCTATTCTCATCATCTCTAAACTGGTCTACATTCCTTTTTATCTAATACTCGGGAAAGGCTTATCTCATGGCTACTGAACTCTCCATAAGTAGGTATTAAGACTCCTTCTAAGACCTCTTTCTAAGATACTTCTTTTAACCTCTTTGCATTGGCTTATAAGGCCGCTTCATCTCACTCTTTAAGCAAACAAATAATGTTTAGATCAGCCTATTCCACATTGACAACTCAAATATACTATCTAGGACACCTGGAAAATCATTAATTTAATTGGAACCTCGTCTGATGACATATAATATGGGTACACCTCTTAATGCTCTTGTTACTTTTATGACTTATCCACACTTCACTACCCTTATCTAAAAGTTAGGATCTCATACTTGTACCACTCATATTCATTGCAGCTAATATCTTTGTTCCTCACCTTCTCCATGTCAAGTCTACCAAATCAGATCTCAAAACTAACATCATCACCCTCATGTTACCATTATTTTAATTACGATGCTCATCTAAAATTCAAGATTAATGTTTGATACTAATCCCCGATATCAATATAATTTCTCACATATTATACTAACTTACGAATACTAGATAAAATTAAGGAACACTCGCCCAGTAAGATCTCATGACAAGTAGTTATTCTTTTCCTCTCAGTCTTCATACTTACAATTAACCGTCACACTTCCTTTCACAACTTAAGTGCTATTTACCCATTCGCTATACATCATTTCCTAATTAGTTTTGTAACCCTCTGAATATTATGGGCTTTCCCCTAAAAATTATAAGCCTAGTTTAGATCTATCACCTCATGAATACTAATATTTTTCTATTCAACACCTATACTTGGCCTTCATTAACATAATGTTACATCATCATAAACTCATTTCTAGTTAAAGTATACTCTAACTCATCCTAACTAGTAACTATTCCTCTACCTAATATCATGAACTCTATATGAGATTATTATTCCTTAGTCTACCACAAAGGAAAACTCATCATTAAAACTTATTGGGTGTATGACTACAACAACAATTTACCTGATAACTATCTCTCTTTCTTAGATTACTGAAGCTCTACCTGCATTCTTCTAACTCTGGGCACTTTTACTACTATTGCTTATAATCTCATAACTCATACTATCTTTTCGGGTGAAAACACTACCAAAGTTCTAAAACACACTTCCCAATAAGCGTCATGGTTTTTATTATTGAAGTGCACTTTTAGTTTTCCTCCGTTTTTGGGAGAGTTTTCTTAGTATTTTCCATTGGAGAACAACTTTTAAGGGTTTTTCAAGCAGATTCGAAGTGGGTCTTTGATTTTTAGCATTTTGGATCATTTTAAAGACTTTGATTGCAATACCCAGATCATGGAGAATGTTTTTGGTATTAATTTTTATCTTTTTATGATGCTTGGCTAAAACCCCAATTCTTGGGGTGTGATTATGCGATTATTTGCTTAATTAGCTTATGGGTATTATTTTTTAATGATTTAAATGTGGGTTTGATCGATAGCTGAGTAGTAATTTATAAACTGTAGTTGGAAATACAATTTTAGCTTAGTGTTTTGGGCTTGCTCGAGAGAGAGGTTCTAAAATCAAGGTTATCGATTGATGATTGTAGTGTGTGGGTTGTTATGGGTTCATCTCGAGAGAGTGATTCTTAACTCATTCCTACCTATCTAGCTCGAGAGAGTAGATAAATTAAGATTTTGGGCTATTTTGTAGTGTCAAGCTTGTCGAGGTTTGAGAGAACTCACCTGAACCGTAATAGTTGTTCGAGAGAAAACTATTGCACCTATAGTCTAGCCTACCCATAGTGATTCATCACTTTATTATTAAGCTCCAATTACCCATATAGTGAAATTAGCTTATAATCGATCACATCCTGAGAATCCCTTCCTACTTGTCTAATCCCCTGTTTTAGTGATTATTGTAGTTTTTAATTGATATCTCAAAACCCCCCATCTGACATTCGTTGTCAAACCTTTAACTTATTTTGTTTGATTTCGATAATGTCTACTTCTATAACCAATTAGAATCACATCTTTACTTCCTAATAGAATTTGATACGATACCGCTCCCCGTGGGTTCGACCCCAACCTTTCGTTGGGTTATATACTAGATTACGATCTTCTACACCTAGAATTGGATGAGAAGTATTTGAGACGTAAATCAATTACATCAGTACATTTAATGTACAAGTATGTAATATAGTTGAATAACAAATAACTGAATGAAAGATTGCAGTAGATATAGATATATATACTCAACTGAATGTAAAGAAATAAAGAAATGAAATCATTAAAACTTTACAAAAATACTTACTCATCTCAGAACTCAACATATTATGTGATATAATAAAAATACACTTTTAACTCTATTTGGGAGATTCTCAAACCGACAACCATCACTATGAGCTACGTGATGATACAACGTCTCACCCACGCTGCCAGAACTGTCATATACCTTGTCGGGGTATCGAACACCTCAACTAAGTGGATCCACTAAGCTCTGCCTGAAGACACTAAGGATTCATCTAAAAAGTATGATCCTTTACCCATGTTGGCATGCATGGTTTATGAGGATTTTGAGTTGTCTGAACTCATCTCCATATCGGTGCTCAATACTACTCCCAATAATATATATATATATATATATACACACACTCAGGCTCAAATGTATAAAACATAATTTTTCTCTATTTTTGAGGTAATTACTCAAAATAACCTCTTAAAAGAGGTAATTGTTCTGAAATATCTCTGAACTCATTGACTCATTTAGAAATCAAAGTTTCTCTTTTCTCAATGTAAAAACCGATACCTTTGGGAATACTTAGTTCCATTATACTCTTACTCAGTTCATAGTTGAAAACTCTTTCTCAAAACTATATCAAAAAATCATATTGTGATTTGATCATTGATGACTCGGGAAGTCATACTGCATAAACATTGATAGCATATCTAGATACCTCACTGCTTAAACATTGATGACATACTCGACTGTCATACTAATCATGTTTTAAAACTTTTTCTCAAAACTCATCTTTGCTTTCTTAGAAATCAGTTTAAGACAAAATTGTTTGCTTTAAAAGATTCTAAAAAATTATAACTCAAAATAGGGTTCTTGCTGAAATATAGACATGAACGAATCAACTCAAGAATCATAATGCATAATATATAGAAATTCAGTAATTAGGAATAGAATTTCAAAAAGAAATAGGAACTTGAGAACTCAAAATCAACTCATCTCAAGAATACTCAAATCTAAGGGTCTAGATTACTCTTTTATTTATTTGATAGTAGATGTAGGGCATGAGGAAGAACTAGTCCAAAACTATGATAGCCTTACATACCTGAAAGAACAAGGTTCTTGAAGAATCTTGAAAAAGAATTTGAATAGAAGTCTTGAAACCCTAGCTTGAAAGTAAACAATCACGAAAACCTTTCTTGAGATTCTTGAATTAGTTTCTTGAAATCTCTATAGCTAAGAATTATGAGTTTCATTAGTGATTCATAATTGTATGGAGGAATTTGAGTTGAAAATAATGGAATTCTTGGAGAAAGACTTACCTTGAAAAAGAATCTTGAAAAAGATTGAAAGAATCTTGAATTGAGTCTTCTACTTTGATTTTTCCTTAGGGTTAGTGAGAGAAGAAAATGATGGATTAAGAGATGAAAATCTAATTTTTTTTGGGTCTTTAATTAGTCAGAAAATTCGTTTAGGATTTTCTTAGAGGTAAAAAGATAAAAATGACCCATTTTAATGTTTTCCCATCGGCTATTTCGTCACTGCACTGTATCAAGTTACTAAAATGGTCAGAACTTTTTATCCAAAACTTGGATTGTTGCAAAATTGGTGGCGTTGAAAGAAGATTCAAATACCTTTAATTTGATAGGTTATGAGCCACGTAACTCTTTATATTCTAAAATATTTGGTCGTTTGAAGTTGACCTAATGAGAATCTTACATCAAAACTTAATCGGTTAGGAAACTTTCAACTCAACTTTGTGTTTGGACTTTCTAGTGACCATAATTGATATCGAAAATCATTCCCACACAAAATATTTTACCTTTACACATATGGGTAATTTAAGAATCTTTCGATACGAACTTACATGTGAATAAAAAATAGTTTGGGTCTTAAATTAAAAAAAAAATGGGGTGTTACAATTTCCAAATTAAAGTGAGTTTAAGAGGAAAGTTCAAGAGGTCTTTTGAATGATTTTGAGGATTCTTTTGTAATCATCTAAGTTTTGAGAAAGTAAATAGAGAAAACACATAAAAACCCCCCTTGAATTTGACAACACAACTTACTTTACCACTTAAACTACACGGGCGTTTAAATACCCCCCTTAACATCATTGAAGTGATTTTTTTTCAACCCTAATACTACAATACCAGTCTCACAATGGCAAGTGTATTACGCATGCGCCATTTCATTGCCACATCAGTGTCATATCATTGCCACATCAGTGTCATATCATTGCCACATCAACGCCGCATTGAAAATTATTTAAATTTTGAGTTTGTTAATTATTTTTTGTTTCTTTTTATTGATACAATTTTAGAAAGGTAAAAAATAGAAAAAAAATATTGAGAATTAATCCAAGATTATAAAAATAAAATCGCAAAAATAAAATCAAACTCTATGGATCCAAGACTAGAAAACATTTAATTTTTAAAGCACATTATCAAAATAAATAAATAATACAAATTAAAAATAATAATTTGAGATGAAAAAATTATAATTTTTTTATTAAAAAAAGCTTCAACTTAATCACAATCAACAAACCCTTTCATAAGTAAGATCTTGAAGCAACAATAAGTTGTTGGTTTTTTCATTTTTTTTCTTATTTGTCACTTCTAAGAATAAGCAAGAATAATTTGAAATGAAGGAATTGGTGGGGGTGTTTCGAAAAAGAAGAAAGAAGGTGGCGGGACGGCAGCTCAAAGAAGAAAAAGAAAGGGGTGAGGCAAGTGTGGGTTGCGGCGGGTTTCGAAATAGGGGAAAGAGTGGTGCGGGTGGGGTGGTTTGAAGAATGAAAGGGTGGGGTTATTGGTGGATAACGGTGGTGGGGTGGTGGGGTGTGGGGGAGATGAAACCTTATTGGTTGGAAAGAAAAAAAGAGGCCTATTTATTTATTTATTTTGAACTTTTTACGTTTTCACGCGACTTTTCTTTTTTTATTTGCCACATTAGCTTTTTGGGTGGATTTTTATTCACTTGAAATGAAATTAGGGGGGTAAATAATTATTTTTAAAGTTAAAGTACTAAAGTAAGTTTGTCTACTAGCTATAATGAAATAGCTAGCGGGGACACCGGGTTTGGCGCGGGAAGCAGAGCTCAGACTCAAAGCCCTACGGGAAGAGCGCGGACAAGTTCAAGGGGTTCTTTATGTGTTTTCTCAAGTAAATATGAGAAATGAGAAGAGTTGCATCCAAGTTTGAGAAATGATATAAGGGATCTAAGTATTCCCAAAAGTGATATGTTTACATTTAAAAGAGAGAAACGTTGATTTCTAAATGATTTTATAAGTTCAGAGACATTTCAGAGTATTACCTCTTTTAAGGGGATCTTTTGAGTAACTACCTCAAATTGAGAAAGAGAATGTTTTTAACATTGAGCAAGAGTATATATATTTATTGGGAGTAGTATTGAGCACCGATATGTGGATGAGTTCAGACAAGTCACATTCCTCATAAACCATGTAGCAAACATGGTTAAAGGATCATACTTTTTAGACGACTCCTTATTCCTTTTAACCATAGCTTAGTGGATCCACTTAGTTGAGGTTTTCTATACCCCGGCAAGGTATATGACAGTTCTGGTAGCGTTTTTGAGACACTGTATCATTACGTAGCTCATAGTGATGGTTGTCAGTTAGAGAATCTCCCAAATAAGAGTAAAAAGTATCTTATTCTACTTTATACATCATTGAGTTTATGTCTCCTGTTTTATATTGTTTTAAGCATTGCATCTATTATTGTCAATTTTGTGTTGGAGTTGAGTTGAGGTAAGTTTGTCTTCCAGCCTTATCATTTCAGTTGTCTATGCTTTTAGTTCCCCCCTTACATGCTCGTACATTCAATTTACTGACGCCATTCGACCAACATCTTTTTATGATGAAGATACAGGTGTTCATCATCATCAACAAGCGCTTCGTTGATACCACTTGCACTCCAGCTAGCTTTGGTGAGCCTCCTTGCTTTCTGGAGGGATTCACAATTATTTCTTGTTTTGTTAAGTTATCAGGGGTCTGTCCCGACATCTATCTTAGTATTTAGAGGCTTCATAGATAGTTAGACTTTGAGGAGTCTCTTTTTTCCCATTCTTGTTGAGACGTTTTGAGACAGTTGATGTTAACTTCATAATTATTTCTAGATATTCATTTGACTTGAGTTTGATTTAGACTTTAAGTTTAATTACACATTTGCAGTTCCTATTTTGATTGAGTAAGTCTTCTGCTAAGTAGTTAGCTAGGCCAAGAGTTCGCTTGGGCACCAGAGACTCGGGGCATGACAATAAGACAGAAGAGTAATCCAGATCCGATCTCAGGATCATCATTCGGGGCTCCCACCCAAAGTCCAATCAATGTCAATCGAGCCTCAAACCTAAAGTGATAGCATCTGGGCCTCGAAACCAAAGCTTCAGTCTCAAGCTGGAAATAATGGCCTCAAACCATAAAACGTCAGCCTTAGACTGGGGATTACAGCCTCAAACCGTAATACATCGACCTCGAATTAGAATTAATCACCGAAACCAACCAGCTCATCTCCCAACTAACAAGAGTGCCAAAGGGGAGTCAGTCCCAAGGAGAAGCCTAAGGTCAAGTCAAGTCACCGTGGAACGCTGTACAACCTGAGGTATCAATATAAGGCTACCAGTCTAGCACATCTCAATATTTGAGCGACGCGATAGTACAATCCTCCGATAACACCTTGCAGTTGCAGAAATAGGGAGAGCGAGGATAGTGTCGCACCCTATTTCGAGCCAGATCGAAACAGTTTACAACATAATATGGCTGCCACTCTGATTTTGAAATTGTTTTAGATTCACCACCTAATTCTTTATAAAAAAGAGTAGGAAAACCATTTTTTAAATATGTAAATATAAACTCTGCTTGATTTGCGAAAATCAATAAGATTTTATGAAAGGGTTTTGGTTACTCGAGGGAAAGGTATTAAACATCCCTCAGAGCCTATCCCGAGATATTCCTTAAACTCAGTTTAGGAAAATAATTAGGAAGATTTATTCATTTATTTTTTCTTTAAAATTAGTGATTAGTGAGTTTCATTAATTTGAGAAAAAGAGTAAAATACAAGGTATGTCATATATATACGTCTATAACATGTATACAACAAAATTAATAGTAGTATATTTATCAAGCAATAAAATAAATAAGTAAATAAATAATCTTACTTTAAATGTATGCCAATTCTATATGTTGGAATATATATATGTATCTTACATAAACCTATAAATGTTGAGTTTAGAGAATACGAAAATTTATCATTTTATTTAGGTATAGAATTTAGATGTAAAAAAAATTTAGATAATAGACGGGTGTAAATATATAGTAATATGTGTGATATATAATTTGAATGAAAATACATAAAATGGTGTTTCTTGAAAATAAACAAATAAAATAAATAATAATAATAATAATAATTCTAAATGTTAAAGTATTATATAAAGTTTGTGATCTTAGCTAAATTTATTATAAAGTATAGTATATACATGTATGTTGTTTAAAACATATGAGCGTTTATTATCTTATTTATATGTAGAGACAAAATGACGATAGATTATATGTAGTAAAATAATATGTATATTAACATGTAGGAACTTATAAATTACATAAAAATGGCAAATAATATTCGTAAAAGGGATAATAGATATGAATAATAATAATAATAATATGGTATGTATAACAAAATAACAGGCCATGTATAGAGATAACTAAATATAAAAATTAAATTAAATTTATACCATTGTGTGCATGACATATATATGTACGTACCTTTTATTTTTGAACCTGTTTACGAATCTGAAATCTTGAAATAAATATATTAAGCAATTAAAATATTTGAGCAATACATGGTTTGAAAAATAATAATGATAACAATAAATCCATTTTTTATTTATAAAAAAGGGGTTGATTTCAAAAAGAATATAAAGTAGGTCTAGCTATTTGTTACACACCCCAAATCATCGCTTTTCTACCTTTAGTTTTAAAGGGGTCTATGAATCGCCTAATTATTTGAAAGATAAAGAATTAAGATATCTTAATATTGAACTAAATAATGCTAAAGTTAACTCCTAGTAATGGTCTACTCAACTTATGTAATCTAGGTAAGATATTTTGATTATCCTAAAGGGAAGGGTTAAGCATCCTTTAAAGAATTGCTAAACAATTAACATCAAACTTATGCTAATAAAGATAGCAAAATGAATAAATTTGTATAAACTATTTTTTATAAGCTCTAAAAGAAAACAAGTTGCGCGATTTATAATAGCGTGAGGAGAAACTGTGCTAAAAATATGTAAATAAGTAGTAATAAATATATTTAAGTAAGAAAAATATTTTGGTCCTACTTGGAAGAAATAACTTAAGCCATATGTATCTTTTAAGAATAAAAAACTAACAATTATAACATCTATTTTGGCCTTTTAAAATAATGTTTCTTTTTCCTTTAGAAAGTAGTATTTTAAAAGCACTTTTGGACCCAAACTACTACACTTTTGAACTCTCAAAGTATAGTCGTTAGTTCCAAGAAAATCTATACTTTTAGGTTTGAAAAATGGTGTTTTAAACTAAAAAACAACTGTATTTTTTACGCTAAAGACATCTGCACATTAAGGTTGTTAAAAGCCGCAGTTTTTAAGGCTAAAATATGCACTTCAAATCTCATGCAAAAGGATGTGTTATGAGCCCCAGAATCCCACAATTTTATACTCAAATTTTGTGTCTTCTAAAGTCATAATTCTACACTTTCCGAGCTCAAAACACTGCCCTTTGAGGATCAAAATACCACAGTTTAAGTTGCTAAGACTTGCACTCTAAACACTTGTTTATGAAAAGAAAAAACTGAAAATAGATTCACAACATTTGAAAACATTATTCCCAAGATAAACTTCTTTTAAAGGTCATGCTTTCATAACCCCCAAAAATGTGTCAAGTAACAAATAAAACTTAGTTGATTTTTTTTTTCTAAACTAAATAACTATAATAAACCCAATATCTAAAGGGATGTTGTCACATCCCGAGACTACCCCCTTGACGCAACACGGGACCTAGGATTACGAGTGACCCAAATCTAACTCTGAGTCTGGCATATATCAAGCATACTGACATATATCTAGATAAAACATATACTGTGCAGAAGCTAAATAGGCGAATATCTGAAGAGGGGACAAAACCCAACTAGTCTGAATATCAATTATATAAACAGAGTTTAGTGATAACTAAAACTACCACTTAACGACTCAAGCTAAATCTACTACTATGTCTTAAAAGCCTCTAACTGAGTTGAGTTGCTAGGACATGCTCCCAACTAACTCTAACAAGATTGAAAACTGAAAAAAAAGACTGAAATAGAAAGGATGTCTATTGTCCTCAAAGTATGAGGACTCACCACTAAAGCTGCTAAAGTCGGACTGAGAATCGATCTAAGCGTGATCTGGATGCTGAGTATCTGAACCTACATCATGAAACGATGTAGCACAAAGTATACGTCAGTACTTGAAATGTACTGAGCATGCAGGATATATATATGCTAAGCTGAAACAAGTATATAAGCTAAACAATGCATAACTGACCAATGATATAATCTGAACAAGGATATAGATATGTACTAAAGTATAACTGAAATAAAAATTGAATGCAATGACCAAGTACTAATCATGAAGATAACATGTTGAACTGTATAGTGAAGTAAATGCTGAAAACCTGGTCAATGCACTAAGAGTTTGTTTGTGGGAGCTACTATTAACCGACATAAACCACGTGAGCTAAATATGGAGTCCGATGTATACGCCCAATCGAGAGGACCCAATCTATCTTACCAGGGGTATAGAGGCATGATTGTGGCGTGATCACTAAAACTGATGTCCAACAGAGGGGACTTATAACCTACGCAGACACATAGTTCTGGGACTTTGAGGGTACGTTGAACCCTAGTCCAACTCGGTGCTAAGTATACTCCCATCTGAATATTCATGAAGCTTAAATTCACTAAATATGAATAGCTCAAAACTGACATGCTAGCTGAGAATGCAACATTTATATACTGAGAATATGACATTCGAAATTTGAAGCATGAATTTCTTTCTGACTGGCCTAGCAAGTATAATTCATGAACTAAGATAAATTTACGCAAGCCAGGGTTCTGCGTGATATGAATTGAATTATACTAAATTATCAAGTAACAAGTTTATTTAGATAAAAAAAGCCATAATCACCATAAATATTGAAAATCTAGAAACCCTAAGTCTGAACATTTTATGAGAATCTGAATAACTAACTGAATTCTAGGGACCTAATGGTGAAAGGAACCCACTAGTGAAATCCCACATACCTGGTAACGAAATCTATGGAGAAGTCCTTTGGATTTCGGGGTGGAGCTTGAATAAAACCTCTGCTTGTTCTTGGAATAAACTGGCACATCTTTCTCCCCTTTTCATTCTAATTTCGATGGTTTTTAGGAAAATGAGGGTTTTGGGTAGGTTCTGACTATATTATTAGGCTAAGACTGAGTAAAACGATGTAGTTTTGGTATTAAATGATGTAGTTTAAATGACCAATGCATAGGGAAAAGACCAAAATGACCCTGAACTTAAAGCTGACGAAGTGCCATCCATGAGGCCACTGAAGGACCGTCGATATGACCACGACCCGTCGAATGGGTCGTGGGTCGTGGTTCTTGGCCAGTGTTACTGGTTCTTGGTACGCCCATCCACGGTCCACTTCACAGACCGTGTGAAGGACTATGGGCCGTGAAGGCCATCGTGTTTCTTCACATGAGGCTCGGGTCTTACTGACCAGTCCACGACATGTGTGAAGTTCCACGGACCGTCATGTGGTCCGTTGTCCTTCACCTGAGCCATGTTGGTCCTCTAAGCTTGGCTGGGTGTGAACCACGACGAGGTTGACGGGTCATGGTCCTGTTCACGGCCCGTGAACCCCTCCGTGGTTCACCTTTTTCTGCTGTTTAGTCTAAGTCAGATTTCTTAGGTGTTACAGATGTGGAGGTGAACGACTATAGCTTACCATCATTCTTAGTTGTACCAAACCAAAGAAAATAAAAGGAAGCATATATGCAAGTGTGAAATACTAATGTGTAAAATGTTAGTCAAAAGATAACAACACATATGTGTATGTAGAGAAAATGAAACTTTGAAGTGAGAAGAAAGCGCTGGACATTATTGACGCAATAAGGGCTACTAGACACGACCAGATAATGTATCGACGAGCACAAATCTTATTTGGACAGATGAATGGTTTCGTATCACAACTCCAAAGGCGCTCCCAAGTGTACATAAACAAAGAAGAAGGAGAATTAGCAAATGGATTTTAGATTTATCAGAAGACATATAAAAATAAGTATCATGTAGTCATAAGCATACTGAAAAATATACTCAGAAACAACAACAACAAAACCATGATACTATCCTGGTAATTTCTTGATGACATTTAAGCAATTAGTATACCAGAACTTTAATCAATCTAGAGAGAAAATATCACAAGAAGAGTTGGGGCATGGAGTGAACAGTTATACTAATTTTAACCTTAGCATACAGTTAGAGGAAGAGCTACTGGAAGCTAATCAATTCAATTATTTTGCACGGTAAGGTACTACCTTAACTATAAAATCATGAAATAAGGGCAGGATGGAAATCACCTTTAACTGATCGCTAAAAAATCAATACACAACATTATTAAATCATAACTAGTCAATCGAGGACTCCTTGAATTAGTTCTTGTGGAATCATAGAATCAATACCCAAACAAACATAAAAAATTTGATATCATTCTTTCTATTCATAGCATTATAACGTAACAAGTGTTCAAAACATGTATTCTTGCCCATAAATAAAGCTTGACACACAAAAGTACGTAAAGCTAGATACCAGTTTATACTAACTCTCCTTTAGAAAATAACGAATATGGAAGCAGACAATATCATATGTTAAAATTCGATACCGAAGAACTCTATCAAACAATAACTTAGAGACTAAATGCAAACATGACTAATTTCTAGAGCTATTGAACAAAAATTTCAGCCAGGACTTATCTTAAGGAGTTCTGGGTTAATATTTGGGATTTTATGACGTATGGAGACTAAATTAACAAGAATAGTTTATGTTCCATTCATTGAAATAGGTGATACCATTAAACGTGGCAGGTACTTGGTCTCAAATCCATCAAATGAGGCAACTAGGACAAATAGCGATAGAAGGTAGGCCACAACTCAAACATAACGATAGCTAACAGAGACTCAATAACCCATCTCCTATTAAAAATCAAACAGATATTGACATATATAGGTATAACAGGACATAACAAATGTGTATAGTCTCTATTTGTTTCCATAAAAAAAAGATAGGTAGGAGAAGGTGAAGATCACCATTAGGTGCTTATCTTCTATCCAAAACTCTATAAAAGTCCATATTTTCAACACAAGTCTACAATAATTAATATAGTGATCAAATAGTAGTCAAAATTTAATTAATAAGTTAGTTTGGAACACTGGAAATAAAGCGATAATGCTCATATTTGGGAAACATGAGATTTAAATCACAAACTAGATCTGAACAAAAAAAGGGAGGCATACTAGACTTATACAAGCTGTACAAAATTTATATACACACAAGATAGCACGCGCTAGAGAAATTAATTATAAATCTACATAACAAAATGCAGAATTTAAAGCGCACGATCTGACTTCCTCTAACTAAAATCGAAACAAGGAAATATAGTGCTGAACTAGGAAAGGATGAAGGGAAATTATGACAACATTCGTCAACTATTTTCAGGCTTAAAACCAAAACATTATATCTAATAGGGAAACCAAGTAATTAATGGTAGAGTTGTAACAAGAAACTAAATAATTATTGCTTAGCTATATATATATATACGGATAATATTTACAAAATGAAGAACTAATTGGACATATAACTAATTTTGACCTAAGGCATCACAACAACAGCATAGGAGATGAGTTCAAGGCTCAAAATTTTTACCAAGAAATCTAAGCTTGTAACATCCCGAAAATTTCTAAGTTAAGACTCAAATCATTCTTCATTTGTGAATAAGGTTGTACCGAGTGATTCTAAAGTTTTTTTTTTGTGTTAAGGTCACTAGATGTAACACCTCAGATTTCAAAAAGAACTAAAGAGAAATTCGTTCAAGTTACCCATCAGTTTTTAATTTTGGGTCAACTTCTATCAACCATATCTTTTAGTGTAAGGGTTTTGCCCTGATTTTCTTACCTTATTTGAAGTTTATTTTTTCCTAAAAGAAAAAAAATTACCATAAATGTTTTAACTTTGTTCTGAAAGGAAAATATTATTTTCTTCCATATTTGATTTATTATTTCCTTAGAAGAAAACTTTGGAGATCTATAAATTGAAGATCCTTATTCTCATAGCAGAACACAATAGCATCAACAATGTAGTCATTTAGAGAGTCTTGTTTATGGGAGAATTTCTCCTAAACATATTTATGTTTTTCAATATTAGTTTTATAATATGTAGGTCGCTGACCAAATTATATTAATAATATGTTTTTAGTATTCTTTTATTTGTCGTCTAATTTATCAGCATATGATTTACATTTGTAAGCTTCCGCATGACGCTCTAATCACTTTCGAACCCAACATTTAGCATATAAAGAATTAGGTGGCTCAGGACCTATCAAATCGAAGGTCTTCGAGTCCTCTTTCCAACGCCACCAAGTTTGCCTCAATCTGAGTATTGAGTAGAAAGATATGACTGATTTACTAGAGATGCTCTAACCTGGCAGCAACTTTGCGATGGCTCCGCATTACAGAGTGAATACAAACATCACTGTCCACTGAAAAGATATCTCAACTTCCAGCTCATTTGATTTATATTTAAGGGTATTTTAGTCCTAAAACCCCTTATGAAGTCATTTAAATTACCCTAAACGTGTAGAAAATCAGTTTGCATAATAGAACCCTCTCATTCACTCCTAACTTTCTACGCTCAAGAACTTCAAGAAACGCTAAAGCTAGGGTTCATCTTCCAAGATTTTCCTTCAAGTTTCTTCATGAACATTGTTCTTCCAGGTATATAAGCTTCTGATACGGATTCCTCTGTCTCAAAACTCTTTTCGCGACCAAAAAATTAATTCCCTCTCTGTGTTGCGCCAGTGTTTATTCAAATCGTGTCTTCGCTCTCTTCTTATTACTAACTATCTAAGCCTTTATGTATCATTGAGAGGTCTTATACTTACATTCACATTTCAAATCAAGGTAAAATTTAAGAGGAAATTTCAAGAAAATCTGTTCGAGTCATTTTGAGAAGTCTTTCGCATTTATCTATAACTTGATTTAAGACTTGATTAAATGAGTAAGAGAATGAGAAGCGTTGACTTTTATGTTTTCAAATGAGTATAAAGGGAACTAAGTATTCCCAAGTGTAATACTTTTACATTTTAAAATTAGAAAAACATTTATTTCTAAATGAGTTTATGAGGAGTCTTGAGCATTACCTCTTTTAAGAGGACATTTGAGTAATTATCTCAATTTAGAAAGAGTTATATTTTTAAACATTTGAGCATGAGTTATATATTACTGGGAAAAGTATTGAGCATCGATATGGGATGAGTTCAGCCAACTCAAAATCCTCATAAACCATGTATGCCAACATGGCTAAAAGGTCATACTTTTTAGATGATTCCTTATTTATTTTAAGCATAGCTTAGTGGATCCACTTAGTTGAGGTGTTCTATACCCCAACAAGGTATACGACAGTTCTTGCAGCATGGGCGAGACGTTGTAACATCATGTAGCTTATAGTGGTAGTTGTTCTCTCTAATAAGAGTAAAGAGTATGTTATTGTATTTTTATACATTTTGAGTTGATATCTATTGTTTTGGGTTTATTGTATTTTTATATACATCCTTGAGTTAGTATCTGTTTATTATGAGTCTTTAAACGTTTTATCTTTTGTTATTGCTTTCATATTAGAGTTAAGTTGAGGTGAGTATTGTCCTCCCATGTTATCAGTCCAGTTAGCTATGATTCAGTTTCCCCTTGCATACTCGTACATTCAATGTACTGATGGCATTCGACCTGCATCCTTTTATGATGCACATACCGGTGTTCAGGATTATCAATTGGCGCTTCGTTCAAGTCACTCTACATTCCAGTTAGCTTTTTGTGAGCCTCCTTGTATTTCTAGAGGACTTCACATTTACTTTCAGTTTAGTAGTTTTGAGATGTCGTGGGTCTTGTCCTGATCTTCTTTAATAGTAGAGGCTTCATAGATAGTTATAGTTGAGGATTCTTTCTGTATTTACCTTCTTTTGAGTTGTTTTACAAACTATAAATATTGCTATGAGAATTTTCCAGACTTTATGAGTTCAGTATTGAATTTAATGAATTAATTCAGTTTGAAGCATATTATTGTTCGAATTAGTTTTCCCTTTGTAGTCATCCAGGATGAGGTTTTGCTTGGGGACCAGCAATGGTTCTCAAGTGCCGGCCACATCCAGGGTGTAGGCTCAGGTTGTGACAACCTTTGTATCAGAGCACATAGTTCAAGTGTCCTAAGGATTCTATGAAGTCGTGTCGGTAGGATCTTGTTTATTATTGTGAGGGCCCTACTTCTATAAATGAGGGACTACAAACATTTAAGAGAAATTCCCCTTCTTTCATACTCTAAATCGTGCAATAGAACTGTGTTATAGGAAATTTATTCATACTCGTGTGTTTCTCAAATTCATTCGACTACCCCTCATACTCAATGTAATTGAAAAGTAAAGTCCAGATCCTTATCGATGAGTTACTCTCAGTAAAAGTCTTCAAAAAGTCATAAGACTGCAAAGGGGTATGAGAGAAGCCCATGAGTGAGCAAGTGTTGAGATTTTAAAGAATGCACTTGTATTCATATGAATCATGCGTTCAAGCTAAAAGCGAGATGTACTCTCTTCTCTAAACCTTGCTTCAGTTGAGATCCTTATGAGGGAGTGTGTTTACGAGCCTGGGTAGTGTGTTCACCTGAAAAGATAGTATGAATTACGATGTTATAAGCAGTAGAAGTAAAGTGCCTAGAGTTAGAAGAATGCATGCAGAGGTTCATTAATCCAAGAAAGGGAGATAATGATGAGGATTTTTTTTTATAATAGTCATGCACCCACTAAGTAATTAATGAGCAGTTTTTCCGTATGGGTAGACTAAGGAGTGATGAGTTTGTGTAGATTTCATGATAGGAGGTAGAGTAAGAGTTACCAGTTAGGATGAGTTAGAGTGTACTTTAATTGGAAAGAAGTTTATGTCAATGTGCCATTGTGTTAGTGAAGACCAAGTATAGGAGTTGACTACAAGAGCAGAGTATTCATGAGGTGATAGATTTAAGCTAGGCCTATCATTTTTAAAAAGGACAGTCCCATGATTTTAGAGGGTTATAGAACTAGTTAGCCAATGATGTGTAGTGAGTGGGTAAGTGGTACTTGGGTTGTGAAAATGAGAGAATGTGACAGTAATATATAAGTATCTAGACTGAGAGATAAAGATTGACTACTTGTCATGAGGTCTTAGTGGACGAGTGTTTCTTAATTTTATCTAGTAGTTGTAAGTTAGTATAGTAAGCGAGTAATCATATTGATATTCGTGTTTAGTAATAGACACTATGCTTGAATTTGAGATGAGTGTCGTGATCAAAATAATGGCAACATGAGGGTGATGATGTTAGTTTGAGATCTGATTTGGTAGGTTTGACATAGAGTAGGTGAGGGATTAAGAGGTTAGTTACAATGAATGTGAGTTGTACAAGTATGAGATTCTAACTTTTAGATAAGAGCAGTGAAGTGTTACTAAGTCACTAGATTAACAAAAGTATTAAGAGGTGTACCCGAGATCGCATGTAGTCAGATGAGGTTCTAATTAAGTTTCTAGTTCTCATGTATGCCTAGAGAGTATATTTAAGTTATCAATGTGGAGTAGGTTGATGTATGAATTATTTATTACCCTTAAGAGTTTGGTAGAAAGGATTTTATATAGTCAACGACAAGCCTCTTAAATATAGTTTAAAGCTTCCTTCAGTTAGATTGATATGAACATAGAAGGATGTTATTGGTAAGAAAAGAAGGAGAGGTCAGATTACTAACACTTCGATTAAGTGGCCATGTAAGCCAATGAGAAGAGGTTAGGAGTCTTAGTACCTGGAGAGTTTAGTAGGCATGAGATAAGCCTTTCCCAACTATTAGAGTAAAGGGAATGTAGACCAGCTTAGAGATGTCGGAATAGATCTATAGCTTTCAAGTGTTAGCTTTAGACCTAAGGGGGAGATGATAAGATGAGAAGTCAAGTCAAGTGTTACGAATCAGATAGAGATGTGCTCAGAAAGAATTTTAGAGATATACCTATCCATTCATAATCTTGCATATTCCTCAGGTTCAGTTATTACAACATCTTGTTGATGGTTCTAATATTAGAATTGTTTCTATGACCTACATTCATATACTTTAGAGAGATTCACATCTATGCTCAATTTCCAGAATGAAGGGCAAATACTTTAGTCCATTGATCTCAATCTTACTCCATAAATTTATGGATATCAGCCTCACGATATGAACCTATATATATAAGCACCCATGTCTCATAGTACGCTCAGTCTCGCAAATTTATAATTTGATCTTAATGGCTAGCAAAATAATGTTATGTAATGCATATTCTTATATCAGAACTCTCGAATGAATCATGCTTATGATCTTTCACCCTAAGGCTCTTTCAGTAACCTATTTAATTTTGAGAGTGGTGTTGTTGATAGTAACGGTGTGATGATAGAGAAGAGGATTTCTATCTCTGATTGTGATAGTGATGGTGTATTTATTTCATCTAAGGTTATAAATATGGAGGAAGAAGGAGATAAGGTTTTTTGTTGGGTAATGAGTCAGTTTCCTTGTAGTTATGAATGAAATTACAGTTGGTAGAGGGGGCGAGAGGATGAGGAATTCTTATAAGGTTTGGTTAGTAGGGGTTCATGGAGTGGTTATGGTACTAGGCTTGAATGTGATGTTGGTAGCATGTGGATGAATGCATGATGCATTAGATGGTTCTTGATTAAGACTCGAGGCGGGTTGAATGCGGTGGTAAGGAGTAATATTCTTAGGATGGGACTTCCTATAGAGGTATAGAACCCAAATCTTTTGATTTAGATTAGAATAATCACCTTATGTTAACTACTTTGTGATTGTGAGTTAGGCTTGAATACAGTAAGAGCATACACTTAGACTCAGACCTTGGAAAGAGTAGTCATGTACCCTTGTGGGAATTATGAGTTGTAGCTAATGAGATGCGGTATTCAGAAAGGTATGCATAGTTGAGAAGTATTGTTAAGCTTAAAAGCTACTAGTCATATTACTCAAGGAATATTATTTCTATTCTTACTTCATGCCCAGATTTCCTTTGTCTCATGTAAGATAACTTCAAATAGAGCGTCACTATGTTCAAACTCATATCGTTCTTCACTTATGTGCAATAGACAGTTCCAAACTTTTAGTAAGAATCAGTTCCGCCTAATTTAGTAGGTAAGGTCAAAAGTTTGAAAGATAGTAAGAGTAACCCATTTCTATTCTCAGTCCAGTCACCATTCGAGGACGAATGATCCCAAGGGGGAGATATTGTAACATCTCAAAAATTTCTAAGTTAAGACTCATGCCATTCTTCATTTGTGAATAAGATTGTAACGAGTGATTCTATAGTTTTTTTTTGTATTAAGGTCACCAGATGTAACACCTCGGATTTCAAAAAGAACTAAAGAGAATTTCGTTCAAGTCACCCATCCGTTTTTAATTTTGGGTCAACTTAAATCGACCATATAATTTAGCACATAAAAACTTAGGTGGCCCATCACCAATGAAATCGAAGGTGTTTTACTCCTCTTTCCAACGCCACCAAGGCTGCCTCAATCTGAGTTTTGAGTAGAAAGATATGACTGATTTACTAGAGACGCTCTAACCTGGCAGCAGCTCTGCGATGGCTCCACGTTACGGAGTAAATACGGACCTCACTGTCTGCTGGAAAAATATCCCGACTTCCGGCTTGTTTTATTTATTCTTTTAAGGGTATTTAAGTCCTAAAAACCCTTAGAAAGTCATCTAAATTACCCTAAAAGTGTAGAAAAATCAGTTTTCATAATCAAACCCTCTCATTCACTTCTAACTTTCTACACTCAAGAACTTCAAGAAATGCTAAGGCTAGGGTTCATCTTCCAAGATTTTCCTTCAATTTTTTCAAGAACATTGTTCTTCTAGGTATGTAAGCTTCTCAAAGTGTTGGGTTTTTTCTCCCTCACGCCACTCATTTAATTTTATTCATGAATTCGTCCATGAGATTATTTATATTGAGATTCTTGAGAAGTTCTTGAGTTTTAGCCCATTCTTTAACAATGAAGGTTTTGAGTTCTTGAAGATAGGGTCTCGCGAGTGAGTTTTGTTTTTGATAGAAATTGAGTGAGATACTCAATGGAATCGCGTTGGGTTTATGAATTAAAGTAAGTTGGGAAAAGGAAGAATAAAACGGCTAAATATAGGAGTCCAGGTCCGCATCGCGGAGACGCTTGAAATTTCCAACTTCTGTCGAATACCTTCTCTCCGCGTCACGGAGATGATATGGAGTCCTCTGTCTCAAAAGTCTTTTTGCGACCAAAAATTTAATTCCCTCGCCGCATCGCGACAGTGTTTATTCAAATTGTGTTTTCGCTCTCTTCTTCTTACTAACTATCTTAGCCTTTATTTATCATTGATAGATCCTATATCATAATCATGGTTCTTAAATTCACATTTCAAATCAAGGTAAAGTTAAGAGAAAAGTTCAAGAAAGTCCTTTCAATTCATTTTGAGAAGTCTTTCACAATTATCTATTACTTGATTTAAGACTCGAGTAAATGAGTATGAGAATGAGGAGAGTTGACTTTATGTTTCAAATGAGTATAAAGGGAACTAAGTATTCCCAAATGTAATACTTTTACATTTTAAAATGAGAGAAACGCTGATTTCTAAATGAGTTTGAGGAGTCTTGAGCATCACCTCTTTTAAGAGGACCTTTAAGTATTTATCTCAAATTGAGAAAGAGCTATGTTTTTAAACATTTGAGCATGAGTTATATATATATTGGGAGTAGTATTGAGCACCGATATGGGGATGAGTTCAGCCAACTCAAAATTCTCATAAACCATGTATGCCAACATGGGTAAAGGGTCATATGTTTTAGATGATTCCTTATTGCTTTTAAGCATAGCTCAGTGGATCCAGATAGTTTAGGTGTTCTATACCACAGAAAGGTATAAGACAATTTTGGCAGTGTGGGCGAAACGCTGTATCATCACGTAGCTCATAGTGATGGTTATGTCACGCCCTTAACAATAAAGAACCTCAAATGTAACTCAACTCATAAAGACATCGTTACTAAAATTAGTTTAACTCATTATAGTCTAAAATGCTCAATAACTTAACTGTTCAACTCAAGTTTTAATCATTTAACAATAGAAATGGAAAAGACTCCTCAAAACACCACTGTCTATGAAGCCTTTAATGACTATGATGGAAGTTGGGACAAGACCCATGATATCCTAACAAAACTGAAAAGTAAATAGGAATCCTCCAGAAGCAAGGAGGCTCACCAAAGCAACTCTGGAACTGCAAGTGGTATCAACGGTGCGCCTGCTGATGACCTTGAACTCCTGTATCTGCATCATAATAAGATGTATGCCAAATGGTGTTAGTACATTGAATGTACGAGCATGCAAGGGGAACTCTAAAGCATAGACATAAGATTTAACTGATAAAAAATAAGAACATACTCACCTCATCTCAACTCAAGGATACTCAAACTCAAAAATACTCAACTCAATTCAATATATAAGCAACAATAAAGATGCATTATAAAGAAAGATTTTAAAACAATAGATAATAACTCAATGTATTTAAAAATACAATAATAACTCTTTTACTCTTATTTGGGAGATTCTCTAACCAACAACCATCACTATGAGTTATGTGATGATACAACGTCTCGCCCACGCTTTCAGAACTATCCTATACCTTGTTGGATTATAATACATCCTCAACTAAGTGGATCCACTAAGCTATATTTAAAAGCAATAAGGAATCATCTATAAAGTATGATCCTTTACCCATGTTGGCATACATGGTCTATGAGGACTTTGAGTTGTCTAAACTCGTCCCCATATCGTTGCTCAATACTACTCCAAATAATATAACTCATACTCATATGTTTAAAAACATTTCCTCATCCTCAAACTTTGAGATTATTACTCAAAAGGTTCTCTTAAAAGAGATAGTGCTCAAAAGCTCCTCATGAACTCATTTGAAAATCAAAATTTCCTCTCATTTTAAATGTAAAACATTTACTCTTGGGAATACTTAGTTCCCTTATATTTATTTTTAAAACATGAACTCAGCTCTGCTCATCCTCAAACTCATTTACTCAATTCTTAATTCGAGTTTTAAAAAGATTGAAAAAGACTCCTCAAAGTGACTCAAAAGACTTTACTCGAACTTTACTCTTAATATTTTTCTTGAATTTGAAATGTGAATTCAAGAGTTATGATTATGATATATAGGATCTCTCAAAGATTGATGAATATTTTAAGTGTGGAAATCAAGAAGAGAACATAGGTGCGATTCAATGGAACTCTCACAAAAAGAAGGATATTCAATGGAACTCTCACAAAAAGAAGGATGGATGGGTAGGGGACCTGGCGACCCTGGTGCACTGAGTGGTATGGGGCGCCAGCCCCAAAACTTCATAACATTAATTGGGGTGCACTGAGTGGCGCGCTGCGCTAGGCCCGAAACTACTGCGTAGAAGTTCTGGCGCAGTGGTGGCGCGCTGCCCCACCCCCATGCCCAGATTTTTGACAAATTTTTCTTTTCAATTCCAAAGCCTAACTCATCTGGAATCAAATGATTTTATTCAAACTCCATTGGGATCATAAACCCAACACAATCACAACGAAAATCCACACCAAACCCACCAACAACAACACTCATTCGCTAGAACCTCACCTCAAGAACTCAACAAAACTCCATTTTTAAAGAATGAAGCTAAAACCTCAAGAAACTCATCAAGATTCTCAATATACTCGAACTCATAAATGAAATCGATAAGGAAACTCATGATTGGCATGAGGGTGAACTAACCCATCACTATAAAAACTTACATACCTCGAAAGATTAAGGTTCATGGCGATTTCCCCGAAATCTTGAAGAATTTCTTGAAAACTTCCTCTTTTCTCCTCTTGAACTTTTCCCTAGTTCCTTGAACGCTTTAACTTGAGTGAAAACTGATTTTAATCAGCTTTGACCCCTAATTGAGTAAACAAAACGTGTAGGCCTAGTGGGGTAAGGAAAAGACCAAAATACCCCTCCTTAATTCGAATGAATTTCTTTAACTGGGCAGGTTGTACTCAAACGGGCATATCTCCTTCATCCAAACTCGGAATTTAGAAAACTCGATGGCGTTGGAAAGAGGACTCAAAGATTTTTCATTTGATATCTATAGTCCACCTAACTCATCCTATGCTAAAAGTTATGGTTGTTTGAAGCTGACCCTAAACTCATAATTGAAGTCTAACTTGCAAAAATCTCAATTTAGCTCTTTCCAATTTAGTTCTTTCTAATATTAGTTCTTTCTAAGACTGAGGTGTTTTTGGTTGTCGGTTAGATAATCTCTAAAATAAGAGTAAAGAATATGTTATTATATTTTTATACATTTTGAGTTGTTATCTATTGTTTTGGGTTTATTATATTTTTATATACATCCTTGAGTTTGTATCTATTTATTATGATTCTTTAAACCTTTTATCTTTTGTTATTGCTTTCATATTGGAGTTGAGTTGAGGTGAGTATTGTCCTCCCATGTTATGAGTCTAGTTAGCTATGATTCAGTTTTCCCTTGCATACTGGTACATTAGAGGCTTCATGGATAGTATAGTTGAGGAGACTTTTTGTATTTACCTTCTTTTGAGTTATTTTACAAACTATAAATATTGGTAATGAGAAATTTCAAGACTTTATGAGTTGAGTATTGAGTTTAATGAATTTAATTCAGTTTTAAGCATAGTATTGTTCGAATTAGTTTTCCTCTTGTATTCAGCAATGATGAGGGTTCGCTTGGGGACCATCAATGGTTCTCGAGTGCCGGCCACGTCCAATGTGTAGGCTCGATTCATGAAAAAGCTACTGTAAATATAAATACTAACTAAACAGCTAATTAAACACACGAGAGAATCTAAACATGTCTAATTACATACTACAAACATGATAAAAAAATTAAAAGTCAAAAGATCACTGACCTTGTATTTAGCAGCAAACTAGAGGGTGTTTCGCCAAGAATTTTAAGTTCAAATCCTTCTACAGACTCAAATTCGAAGCCGAAAACAGAAAGACAAGAGAAGAATAAAATAATTTCTGAAATCTGATGCTTGACGTGTGCTTTTGTCCCTCTTTCTTTGTTCGTTCGATCTCTTTTAGTCGGTTCTTGGATCTATTTGTGGATGCCCTTTGGATGAGAAAACACCATCCTTTTTATAGGCAAGAAATCGGACTCCAAAATCTGGATTTGAAATAAAAATAACTCATTGGAAACAGAGAGCTACCACTACAGATAAAAATCAACATCACTTTTTTTTCTGATTTAGAGTCGTTGAAATCATTTTGACCAATAATTCAAACTTTTTAAACAAAACATTTGCCAAAAGGGAGGTGTAAGTGGCATAGGGATATGTTTTTTGATTTAAAAAAAGTGATGTGGGATGTAAAGTTGATAGAAAGGGAGGTTATGATGAATGGAGGGTGGAGATAATGCTGGAGACCGTCGTTCTTGGCAGAGATGGATGGGAGAGGCGAAGGGTAAAGGGAAAGATGAGTTTATAGGAAAGAGGAGATTTCTAGGGAAAGAGGAGAGTTCTAGGGAAAGAAGAAGACTAGGGGCGATGGGTCTTTTTTATTCTAGAAAAGATGTTGAATAAATTTGGGTCGTCCAATCATTTGATCAGACGGTTAAAAAAATTAAGAATTTTTATTATTTTTTAAATTATATATATATATATTATATTGGATGGTCAAGATTAAGACTAAAGAAGCACAATCCATGTGCTCGCCTACATGGCATATGCCGATTGGTTGAATTTGGGAGAGTTGGATTGCCAAGTTTTGCTCAAATTAATCCATTTAAAATGTAACCCTTTTCTTGATTAAATATCCATAATTTATTAAATTAAAAATAATTATTTTGCAAGATTAGATTATTTGACAAAATTAGTCATTCTTAAAAATTAAATTGGTATGAATTAATAACTCATCAATTAATTAAGCTTCCTAATTTTGAATAATGTACGAAAAATATTTATTTGCAATAATAGAAATTATATTTAATTAGAAAATTGAGTTAACACTTAAGAACGATATTTATTTATGGTAAGATTTAAAAAATGAGAAAGTAAGTAGTAATATTTACATAATATATTTAATTTTTTAATAAGAAATAATATTTATGAAATAAATTCGTTAAATAAAATAAAATAAATTTTTAAAATGTTTTCACACTGTTACAATTTTTTTTTTGTTATATATTATTATTATTATTATTATTATTATTATTATTATTATTATTATTATTATTATTATTATTATCATCATCATCGTCATTATTATTGTTGTTATTATTATTATGATTATTATTGGTGTTGTTGTAGTTGTCGTCGTTGTCGTTGTTGTTGTTGTTGTTCTCGTTGTCGTTGTTGTCATTTTTATCGTTGTTGTCGTTGTTGTCATTGGTGTTGTTGTCGTTGTAGTTGTTGTTGTTGTTGTTGTAGTAGTAGTAGTTGTTGTTGTTGTTGTCGTTGTCGTTGTTATTGTCGTTGTCGTTGTTGTCGTTGTTGTTGTTATTATTTTTGTTGTAGTTGTTATTGTTGTTGTTGTTGTCGTTGTTGTTGTCGTCATTGTTGTTGTCATCGTAGTTGTTGTTGTTGTCATTGTTGTTGTTGTTAATGTTGTCGTTGTTGTCTTGCTGTCGTTTTTGTCGTTGTTGTCATTGTTGTTGTTGTTAATGTTGTCGTTGTTGTCTTGCTGTCGTTTTTGTCGTTGTTGTCATCATTGTCGTCGTTGTCCTCATTCTTGTCATTTTTTGTTATATATTATTATTATTATTATCATTATTATTATTCATAAGGCCCTCCTGGAATTCCTTCCATAGCCTGTTGAATAATCTTTATGGATTTTGTCATTTCACCGATTCGTACTAAATAACGAGCTAATGAATCCCCTTTTCGTTGCCATTGAACCTGCCAATTTATATCATTATTATTGTTGTTATTACTATTCTGATTATTATCATTGTTGTTGTTATTATTGTTGTCGTTGTTGTCGTCGTTGTCGTTGTTGTCCTCATTGTTGTTGGTGGTGTTGTCGTTGTCATCATTGTCGTAATTGTCTTGTTGTCGTTGTTGTTGTTGTCATCGTCGTTATCATTGTTGTCGTTGTTTTTTTTGTTGTTGTTGTTGTCATTGTCGTTATCGTTGTTGTCGTCATTGTCGTTGTTGTTGTTTTTGTTTTTATTGTTATCGTTGTCGTTGTTGTTGTTGTTGTCGTCCTCGTCGTTGTCGCCGTTGTCGTCGTTTTAATCGTTGTCGTTTTCGACGTTGTGGTCGTTGTTTTTATTCTTGTCGTTGTTGTCATTCTTGTTGTTCTTGTCGTTATTGTCCTTGTTGTGGTTGTTGTCGTTGTCATTGTTTTCGTTGTTGTTTTTATTATTATTATTTCTATTACTATTACTATTACTATTACTATTTGTATTACGATTACTCTTACTGTTACTGTTACTATTAGTGTTTTTGTTACTGTTACTCTTACTGTTAGTGTTACTGTTACTGTTACTGTTAGTGTTACTATTGTTGTTACTGTTAGTGTTACGATTGTTGTTACTGTTGTTGTTGCTGTTGTTGTTGTTGTTGTTGTTGTTGCTGTTGTTGGTGTTGTTGTTGTTGCTGTTGTTGGTGTTGGTGTTGCTGCTGCAGGTGTTGTTGTTTTCGTCGTCGTCGTTCTCGTCGTCGTTGTTGTTGTTGTGTCACGACCATCTGGCTCGACGCATAAACTACGACCCGACCTCGCTGCATCAATACACAACCTAAACCAATGTCGAATGCATCACAATATACTGTGAAGCCCTAGCCCTCAACTGGAATAGTGAAAATGGGAGCGGTGGTAAGTAACTCCTTGAGCCTCCGAAAGCTCAACTGACACTCCTCCTACCACACAAAAGGGACATCCTGGCGAGTCAATCGAGTCAAAGGTGCTGCAATAGTGGAGAAGCCCTCAACAAAGCTTCTGTAGTAACTCGCTAACCCGACGAAGCTACAAACCTGAAAAAAAGAAGTGGGCCTTTCCTAATCACGGATAGTCACAATCTTTTTCGGATCAACCATAATGTCCTCCTTGGACACCATGTGCCCCAAGAATGCTACAGACTCAAGCCAAAACTCGCACTTTGAGAACTTGGCATAAAGCCGTTGATCTCTTAAAGTCTGGAGAACTATCCTCAAATGTTGCTCATGCTCACTCCGGCTGTGCGAGTATACCAATATGTCATCAATGAAGACTATGACGAAGGAATAAAGGTATGGCCTGAGCACACGAGTCATCAAGTCCATGAAGGCGGCAGGGGCATTAGTCAACCAAAAATACATCACTAGGAACTCATAGTGGCCATAACGAGTCCTAAGTGCGGTCTTAGGGATGTTCGCTGCCCTAATCCTTAGCTGATGGTAACCAGATATCAAGTCAATCGTAGAAAACACTACGGTACTCTGAAACTGATCAAATAGGTCATCAATATGAGGCATAGGATAACGGTTCTTCATTGTCACCTTGTTCAGATAATTCAAATCGAAGCAATTGGATGTCCAACTCGGGCCTATATGACACATCCGCATAGAACAGTCTTTCTTCTTCACAAACAAGACTGGGGCACCCCAAGATGATACACTAGGACGAATGAACCCCTTACCTAAGAGGTCCTCAAGCTTGACACTGAGCTCCTTGAGCTCTGCAGGTGCCATCAGATAAGGTGGAATAGAAATAGGACGGGTACCCGACTCCAAGTCTATGGCAAAATCAATATCACACTCCGGAGGGAGGCTAGGTAGGGCTGTGGGAAATACATCCACAAACTCCCTAACCACTGGTAATTAATCAACTGAAGGGCTTTCCCTACTAACATCTCGCACATAGGCCAAATAGGCTAGAAAACTTGAAGCAACCAACCGCTGAGCCAGCATGAAAGAGATAATACCCGTCGGTGCATGGCTATAGGAACCATGCCACAACACCGGATGATTGCCAGGCATGGCTAAGGTAACAGTCTTGGCGTAGCAATTCAAGACCGCATGGTGAGGGGATAACCAGTGCATGCCCAGAATCATATTGAAATCTACCATATCAAGAAATATAAGGTCAGCCCAGATGTCTCGCCCATGAATAGTCACCAAGCAAGATCTAAATACCTGATTCACTACTAAAGACTCACCCACCAGAGTCAAAACACATAACGTCACTGCTATGGGCTCTGAACTCATACTCAATCGAGGAGTCAAATATACAGATACATAAGAATAAGTGGAGTCTGGATCAAATAAAGTTGAGGCGGGCTGATAGTATAAAAAATGTGTACCTATGATAACATCGTCTGATTCCTCAGCATCTACTCTAGCTGGAGCTGCATAGAAGTGTCCATGGGCGCCTAAACCTCGCTCATCAACTCGGCCACCTATCCTGACTCCCCGAGGAACATCCCCGTGTACCCTGGTGACCACCTCAACGATCCTGATCCTGACCTCCTCCTCTAACTAGAGGTGCTGCTGCTGGTGCGGGTCTTGCTTCCTCTGGAGCTGGTGTGGCTGACCTATGAAGAGGGAACTCTATGGACCAATGATCGACCTCCCCGCAGTCAAAAAAACCCTGTGGCGGTATGCTCGCAACAGGAGGCTGGCCACCCCAGCCTTAAGAACCCGATTGAACACCAAATCGGCCCTGACTCGGACCGGCACTTGAGCTACCCTGATGGTGCTGGTCACCCTTTGTAGCATATAGCGATGCCTAGAATGGGCAACTGGGATGACCCTGCTGGAACCTCTAGGGGGACCTATCATTTGAATCTCTCGGCCTAAACAGGGCCCATTGTGACTATCATCCGGTCTGGTCCTCTTGTCGCTACCCAATTGGGTCTCGCGATGGAGTTGCTCAAGTGTACGGGCATGGTCAACTACATCCAGAAATAAATGGCTCGCTAAAACCATAAACTGAGTCTCTATATGAAGCTAGAGTCTCAAGCCTCGAACTCTCTCTTCCTCACTAGGTAGAATCATCATAGCATGACGGGCGAGCTCGTGGAATCTGACCTAATACTCAAACACAGTCATGGAGCCCTACTCCAACCTCAAGAACTCATCCCGAAGCTGATCCCTGACACTCCGCGGAATAAACCTAGACAAGAAGGCCTCTGAGAACTCTGTCCAGGATACCGGTGGAGACCTAGCTGGCCTGGTCTCTAAGTAAGAACGTCACCACTGTCTGGCAGACCCTTCTAGCTCATAAGCAGTGAAGTTGGCTCCTCTCGGCTCCAGCAATCCCAAAGCATGTAGCCGCTCTCGGCAAGTAGTAAGAAACTCATAGGTATCCTCCTCAAAGGCCCCAAAAAACCTCAGCAGTGACAATCTTAGAAACACCCCGAGCATTATCTGCTCTCGTAGTGGCATAACTCCATCTAAATCATCCAGCTGAGCAATGGCTGGTGCTGGTGATGGCTGAACCTCTGGAGCCGCTGGAGCTGGCTGACTCTATGGTGCAGGAGCTGGAGCCTGCTGCTGCATACCCCCTATGGCTGCTAAAATCAAGGGGTGCATCGCCTGAAGGTTTGTAGCAGCAGTTGGTGCGGGTGGTGGCTGGGCTGGTCCCGGCCCCACCGACTGAGGAGGAACATGATGTACCTGAGGCTCCACCTCCGGCTCGAGAGTCATGTCGCCCTATCGTGCTGGTGCTGCAGCCCTGGCTCGACCTCAAGGTCGGCCTCTACCCCTAGCTGGGGTTCTGTCTGCGGGCTTAGGTCCATCAACCGTGGCCGCCCTACCGTGGGTACGAGCCATCCGGTGAAAGAGTGAAACCTGTGAGATCCCATGAAACCAATTCGACATACGATGCACAAAAAGGATACAAAATAGGAAATATTCTTATCGACATCATGTAGCATCTGGAAGATAAATCACAGACGTCTCTGTGCCGATCTGCAAGACTCTACTAGACATTAGCTCTGTACAAGTGAGACCGGTGAACCTGGGGTTCTAATACCAACTTCTCATGACCCGATTCCCCGAGTCATGATGGCGCCTACTATAACCCACATGTAGGCAAGCCAACCCATATTCCGGAACTACAAGTAATGGGATTGAGGGCAGAAAACTAAATTCAAACTAAAAAAATAACATAAATAATAGGAATCATAGATGAAGAAGCGGAAGCAAGACAAAATATATATACAAATAGGAGATCCCTCCTAGAACGTGGGTCACATGTACAGAGCTACTAACAAAATAAATACAAGTCCCAAAAGTGGACCACAGAAACAAGACTGTCTCAACAAGCAAAAGACAAGTCAATATATATATATATATAAATGGAGACTGGTATAGCACAAAACGCCAAGTGCTCACCCCTGTCTCCGGATCAAACTGCTGCAGGCTCGATGTCAACGCTGGTTGTTGGTACTCGGACCTGCATCATGAAAATAGATGTAGAGTGTAGTATGAGTACCAAAACAACAGGTACCCAGTAGGCCTCATAGACCGATTGAGCAAAAAAAGAAAAAGTAATATGAAATGCGAGAATCTAAAACACTATGATGTGAGGCCAAAAATATATTTTTTTAATCATTATTTGCTCACATTTATTATTTGTATTTTTCCTTTTTTAGCATGAATTTTATGGATTAATCGAAATAGTATTTTTTATTTGTAGGAGTAAACTGGTGTAAAGATGAAGAAATTTGGAGCTAAAATGAATTAAATATGGAAGATTATAGAAGGAAATCAAGCAGGGAGCTTAATGGATTAAATTGAATATAATAATATATAAATATATTAAGTTCGAAAGGAAGAAATAGAATTGCAATTGGAACCTTACCTGCTAGCCACGTGTCAGCGCAGCAACAACAATGGAAGATTGGCGCACAAAATTGGAACTTACCCGGCTTCACGAGGAAAAAAAGGAAATTCGATTCCGTTTGGTTTTGATTCCTAATTTGTTTTGGATTCAATTATTTTATTTAGGGTTTACATCTCTATAAATAGTCCATGAGAATAATTATTAGGGGAAATAAATCAAGGGCATCAAGTATAAAGTTGTCAATATTTTCTAGGCTTCTTTTCTTAGACATTAGTAGTTAAAGACCCTTGTTTTGGGTTGTAGCTATGGGTAATTGTTGATCATCGATTGTTTTAAATTAATGATTGGTTATCGCTTAAATTACTTTTGTATTCTTGTTTTAGTATTTCTTGACTGGCCATCATAGAGATAAATCTCTTGTCTACTCTTAAACTCGGGAGACGCTAAGGTAGATAGGCCAAAGATACAGAAAGTTTGAACTTGCATTAAACTGAGTTGATTTTTGTCTAGGAGTGACACCCAGACAAACACCTAGCTTAGTTACTGTAGACAGTGAAATTTTATTGATAAATCCATATTAAATTTTAGATTAATCCATAAATTCATGATATATTGACCAAGTCAAATTACTGGTTAATAAAGTCAGATTAATATTTAAGTCAAAATATATGACTTAAATAAAGTCCAAATCACATTTGGGTCAGTCCATTAAGTTGACAAGACGAGCTCAACTCATGTTCTTCAAGCCCAAAGACAAAAATTTCTTGGACGAAAATACCCCTAAAACCCTAGCTCAAGCCTATATAAAGAGGTCTTCATAAGAACAAAAGGGGAAGGAATAAAAAGAAGAACACACACAGAGAAATACATAGAGAATCCTTGCTCTTCATTGGTGATCTGCAAGTCTTCCGGATACAAAGAAGTCCTCGCTCCAAGTGTTGAGCCGCAAGTACAAAGAAGTCTTTGCTCCAAAAGTTGAGCCGCAAGTATTCCATCAAATTAAGAACATCATTGAAGAGAAGAATCAGGGGATTACATATCTTTTCTTAAAGATTTTATAAAGATTGTAACTTTCTTATAAATTCAAATACAAATATTGTTGTTTGCGTGCTATTTTCCTTTTCTGTTTGTTGTATTTCAGGATTGAAACTTTAGACTCTTACAAATTGCCACGTCCAGTGGGACAATCTTTACCTCTCATCTCTTCTCTTCAAGAAAATCAAAGTTCAAAAACACCGATATGACTTTCAAAAAGATCAACTCAAAATATGCATATGCATCTGTATCTGCATCCAAATTTGGATCTGCATCTGTATCTGCATCTACATTTGTATCCATAAAAACTGATGGATTCAAATTATGCATCGCTATGGAAAACATCCTTGATGTTACTGCGGGAAGCATGACACCTATTACAAGGAACGAAGCCAAATTGCTGGGACAACAAGCCTCACGAGTGCCGTCCGAATCTGCCATTGTCTTTTTTTTGTCTCCAGAATGTGTGAGTCTCCAACAAAATCTACAAAAGAAGACATCGCTGAAATGGTCGAGAGGGTTCTTGCCCAATTAAGCCTATCTACATCCAAAAAGCCCTTCGCTTCAACCGACAATGATGTCTTAAGCACAAGATCTACCCCACATAACATGTTTGCATCTCATGTTTGGGAAAATCAATGTTATTTTCCATCACCTACGATGGTAATGCACACGATGGTGGTCGAAACTTCCACCATAGAAGAACAACTTTGAAATTTGACAAAAGCAGTTGAAGGCCTATCAAAGCACATCAAAGGTCAAGACGTCCAAATTACCAAGTTGACAAACATGACGGAGAATATGTAGAAAAGAGAATCCACCTAATTATGTGCAAATCTTCATGAAACTCAGGAGAAAAGAGAGTCCTTCACAAAACAAGAAACAACCATCAAGGAGTTTCAAGTGTCTGCCGAAGGTCTGACTCCTGTTGACAAATTGAAGGACTTCATCAAAGAGGCTATCAAAGATAAATCTGAGTCCACGTCCAAGTCTTCTCTCACATATGTAAAGTCGTATTTTCAAAGAATTGATAACATAAAAATACATGTTGGTTATCAACCACCTAAGTTGCAGTAATTCGACGGCAATGGAAATTCGAAACAACATGTGGCACACTTTGTCGAAACTTGCAATAATGCTGGAACATATGGTGATTATCTTGTTAAGCAGTTTGTTAGATCTCTCGCAGGAATTGTTTTCGAATGGTACATAGATCTCGAGTCAAGTTCCATGGATAGATGGGAGCAGATGGAGTAACAATTTCTTAAGATTTTTATAGTACAAGGCGTGTTTTGAGCGTGATAGATATTGCAAACGCCCTTCAAAGAAATGATGAACAAGTCATTGACTTCATAAATCGCTGGAGGAGCTTGAGCTTTAACTGCAAAGATCGCCTTAGTGAAACTTCTGGGATCGAAATATGCATCCAAGGTATGCATTGGGATCTTCGTTACATATTGCAAGGCATAAATCCTAAAACGTTTGAAGAACTAGCAATACGTGCTCATGATATGGAATTGAGTATGACTTCAAATGGAGATCAAGAGTTGTCCAACTTCGAAACTTACAAAGAAAATATAATTAACATTGAGGATAAGGACAAGTTTTCATCTGAAACTGAAATTGAAGAGTCTATGTAAGTTGACATGCTCCTTGATGTACGATCCTAAACTGCAAGTTATAATGCTCATCGACGAACGAGCCTAAAATGCATGTCATGAAACTCATCAAATTCAAGATAAATTTTCAAGCTCCAAAGCTCCTCAAATTCGGGTTAAGTCTTCAAATAAAAATACTCCTAGCTTATCAAATTCGAGCTAAGTCTTCATGACATAAAGCTCATCAAATCCTAGCTAAATCATCATGTCGTGAAGCTCGTTGAGTTCAAGATAATTCTTCAAGTCATGAGGCTTCTCAAATTTGAGCAAAAAAATCTTCAAGTTTCAAAGCTCATCAAATTCGAGAAAAATCTTCAAATAAAAATTCTCATTGATGCACAAGTCAAAGATATATGTCATGAAGCACATCAAATTCGAGCTAAGTTTTCAAGTCAAGAAGATTCTCGAATTGGAGCAGACAAATCTCAAAGCTCATAATATTCAAGCAAAATCTCCAATTCAAAATTGTAAAGACCTTATTCCGTCGTTAGGGAAAAGCCAATGGAGAAAGAATTGGGGTCAGAAAATTTTTGGTAGTAACTTGAAATTTCCTAACCTAGTCCAGTTTTGGACGAAATCAGAGTCAGTGAGGTCTAGGGAAATCTGGTAACGAATGAGAGATCTAATTATGAATTTGATCACATGAGTAGATAGCTAAGACGTTAAGGAACCCGTACACTTTACAGAATTGAATTCGGGTGAGTAGAACTCCCGAAACTGATCTTAGCGTGAACGGATAATTTTTTGAGTGTCATGGGTTGAAGGTGTGTTGCGAAATGGGACTTTGAAACTCTCAATTTAAATCCATGTCTCCATGAAAGCCACCAAGGTTGGATTATTCCCGCCAGGGTGGGGCCGCTATAGCGGGATGAGGTCCGCCACAACGGAACAGACACGACTTATGTCAGAAATAAACCCCAAAAATGTTATTATTCTCCAAGTTTTATTCTTGAGAGCTAAGGAATGACCCAGGGCAAGTTCTTGACAGTTTTCCACCTCTTCTAGAACTAAAAGTAAGGATTTTACTCCCCTAATCCGTATTTCAATCCGTAAAACTTAGTTTCTTGGGTAATTATTGTTGGGGGAAGGTTTTGATCTGGGAATTATGATGGAAAAAGCCCTAATTTGGATATTGGGATCATGGTTTGGTCTTGGGTTATTGGGTTTGTTACAATCCAGGTAAATTAGACCTTAATTATTGATCCTCGCGTTATATTGATTGTTTGTAGACCAAGAACAAGTGGAAAGAATCTGGAAAGGGAAGAATCAAGTTTCTTAGGAGGGTTCAAGCTTTGTTCGAGGTAGGTGATGGTTTGATTTCATGTTTGTATGATGTATGTTAGTATTTGCTTTATTGTAATGCGTGTATGTAAGCGAATGTTGCACTATTGATCACACTTAATGTAATTAAACATGAATGAATGATTGTAAGCCATGAATCAACACTTGATTGTATGATTATGAGAATGTACATTGTGATTGTGATTGTGGCATGATGAATGGAACGGGTGTCACGTTCCGACACACTAACTGGGATCGGATGTCACGTACCGACATATATATTGGAACGGGTGTCACGATCCGACACACTAACTTGGATTGGGTGCCACGATCTGGCACACAAATAGTTTGGGTATGGGTTTCATGAGAGGACCATTGACTTGTCATATATACGTAATTTTGAGAATGTGGAATTGTACGTTGATCCTGAAATGCTGACTGATATTGTATATGTTTTGTATATGCCTGTTTTACTATGTGCTAACTACTTATGTATGTTTCACTTACTGGAATAGTCGCGTGATCCTACCAGTACACTGTGTTTGTGTACTGATATTACACTTGCTCTTTCTTTGTTGAGTACAGGGCATCTTCAGGCGGCTACTGACAGACCTCGTTTAGGAGATCAGTGATCGAGATCGAATTCAGGGGTGAGCTAGTTCTTCCAGGCTGCCATGAGTTCTCGTTATGTTTAGTCCATTTCTATTCGGACTTAGTATAGTACTTTAGATATTCTTATGTTTAGTTTGGGTTGCACCCATTTTCTTAGACTTATTGAACTTTAGAGTTTTGGTACATTGACTTTCAGGTTCTAGGGGTGTTTTCCGCAATGTTTAATAAATGTTTTGGTTAGACTTCCAGAGTTTATGGGAACTCCACTTATTTCTACATTTAAATCTGGTTCCGTATTTTTAAATGTATAGTTTTGGGATTAGTTGGTTAGTAGTAATGGTTCTCCCACCGGAGGGTTAGTGTGGGTGCCAATCACGACGGTCTGGGTCGTGACAAAGTTGGTATCAGAGCCCTAGGTTTGTTGATCTCGATGTACCAAAACGAGTCTAGTAGAATCTTGTGGAACGGTACGGTGACGTCTGTACTTTTCTTCGAGAGGCTATAAGACTTTAGGAAATCTCTCTATTTTCTCTTGTCTCCTTTCGTGTGATAACTTAATTCCAATTGGTATCTGGTGATCCAAATTGGTATTTAATCTCCTTCACTCTTCTGTTCGCAGATGGTTAACACTAGGTTCAACGGTGTCCGGCCCACAGCTCCCGTGAACGAGCCAGCTGAGGAATCCACAGCCAGAGGTTGCGATCGAGGCAGCGGTAGAGAAAGAGCAATAGACAGAGGCCGATGAAGGGTAGCACCTTCTAGGTATGTACCACCAATTGAGAATGCTCCCATAGATGAGGTTCCTCCCGCACATCATGAAGAGGTAGAAGAGAATGTGGAGATTGAGGACGAGGGGGATGTTGGACAGGAAAAGAATGCACTGGCTAGGAATATCGGTGTTCCTCCCTGAGACCCAGTGTTAGCTCAGAAGATCATGTCTTTTCTGAAAGGATTGGTTGGTCCTGGAATCCCTCCAGCAGGGCAAGCTACTCAACCCCCAACCAACCTCCCCGTTACTGTTACTAGTCCCAGAGGAGATGCAACATTAGGTACTAATTGCTTTTTTCGTCCTTTGTTGGGTCCCGTAATGACTGGTAATGAGCATGATATGTTGACTAAGCTTTTGAAACTAAAGCCTCCTGTGTTTCTTCGTTCTGAGAGTGAGGACGCTTATGAGTTTATTTTGGATTGTTATGAGAGGCTGCATAAGTTAGGTATTGTACACCAGCATCGAGTAGAGTTTGTGACTTTCCAACTTCAGGGTGAGGCTAAACAGTAGTGGAGAGCATATGTGGAATGCAGATCGTCAGCTTTACCCCCACCCACTTGGACCCAGTTTCATGCTCTGTTTCTAGAAAAATATGTGCCCCGGACCTTGAGAGATCGTAAGAAGGATGAGTTCATGGCTTTGGATCAAGGTGGTATGTCTGTGGCTGCTTATGAGGCCAAGTTCCATGCTTTGTCTAGATATGCTACACAATTGGTGACTACTGAGGAAGAGAGGATCCGCCTATTCGTCAAGGGACAGAACTCTGAGTTACCAGTGTTGTCTGTGCACATGACTTCTGCAGCTAAAAGCTTTAATGAGGTAACTGATTTTGTGAAGAAAGTGGAAGGAGTAAGGCGCGATGGGCAGGCTAAGGCGTTGGTTAAGAATAAGAGCACAGGTAACTTTCAGGGTTCCTACTCCAGAGGTTCAGGGAGGCCAACACTTGCTGCCCATCAAATTCAGTCCACTATGCCCGCTTCTAAGGGTAATTACTCGGGAAATCCACATCAGAATTTTATTCAGGATAGCCAGGGAGCCGCACCTTCGGTGGGCAGCAGGCCATCTTTTGATCGTACTTGTTATAATTGTGGAGAACCTGGACATATGAGGAGAGATTATCCCCACCCGCGCATGTTGGATCCCGCGCAGTAGCAGACCGGATCACTGATACCCGCGGTAAATGGTAATAATGGTTGAGGACGTCCACAAGGTGGGCGAGGAGGAAATCAGCGCGGCCGTGGAGGTCAGGGAAATGGTAACGCATGCAGAGGTACGACGCAGCCAAGAAGGGAAGCCGCCCTTCAAGATGACAGGGCTCAGTGTTATGCCTTTCCGGGCAAGAGCGAGGCAGAGTCTTCTGATGTGGTGATCCCAAGTACTATTCTCATCTGTGACCGGATGGCTAATGTGTTATTTGATCCGGGTTCTACTTATTCTTATATGTCAGTGCGATTTGCCTCAGAATTTGATATGATTTGTGATATACTTGATACCCCCATCCATGTTTCTACCCTAGTTGGAGAGTCTGTCATAGTCACCCATGTCTATCATGCTTGTCCTATCTTGTTTATTGGTTTTCAAACTTGGGCTGATTTGGTTATTTTGGATATGAGTGACTTCGATATAATCTTAGGCATGACTTGGTTGTCCCCCTATTATGCTGTCCTTAATTGTAATGCTAAGTCTGTGACTCTAGAGATCCCCGGTAGGGAAAAATTAGAGTGGGAAGGGGTGTACAAGCCTAAGCCAGCTAAGATCATATCCTCCATTCGGGCTAGGAAACTGGTGGGGCAGGGTTGTTTGGCTTATTTGGCTCATATTCGGGATGTTGAGGTTGAGTCTCCCTCTATTGAGTCTATTCATGTGGTGTCAGAATTTAGAGAAGTATTTCCTACTGATTTGCCTGGTATGCCTCCGGATAGAGATATAGATTTCTGCATTGACTTGGAACCTGGTACTCGCCCCATTTCCATCTCTCTGTATCGCATGTGTCACGACCCAAAACGAGTCAAGAGTGGCACCCACACTTAACCTCCTAGGTGGGCGAACCAAGGAATCCAAACCCCAACATATATTAATTGTTAAACTTACGAAATACAAACCATAATGCGGAAGCTCAATATTATTAAGGTAAGAAACACAAATCCACTAAAGTCTACTTATGTCATTCCCAAAACCTGAAAGTCATCACATCAAGGACATCTAATCTCCAAATACTAAGTCTAAGAGTATCAAATACACCAAAATAATAGAATAAAGTAGTCTGTGTCCGAAAACTTAGGACATAGTGCCTTGATCGAGAGAATCCAACACGAGCTAGAATGAATAGCTCACCCTAGAACCTGAGGTGATGGAGACTGGCTAGAGCTGAGGGCAAGTCGAAGTCGTTGGTACAGTCTTTGTACTCCACAAAAAGGAAACAAAGAAAAACACAAGTAGGGCTCAGTACAGGGCAACATATACTGAGTAGATATCATCGGCCGACTTAAAATAGTAACTAATATGCATAAAGTAATAGTATAAAATCAACTACAGCACTTAGCAAGTGAGAAGCAACAAACAACATGAGTAAGGGACAACAACACCGAATCAAGTACGTAATCAATCATAATATCAAACACACACACGAGGACCCATGCCTCCACACCACGCTCATTTGGGAAATGGATTCTTTGAGATTGAGTACATTAAGTTAATTCAATATGTTTTCCTTTAATGTTACCGTGTCGGAACGTGACACCTGATCCAATAATATCGTGTCGGAATGTGACACCCGATCCAATAATATCGTGTCGGAACGTGACACCCGATCCAATAATACTGTGTCGAAACGTGACACCCGATCCAACCATATAGTTAATTCATTTATCATTCTTTATCATCTCTTTCCACTTTCTTAACAATATTTCATTAAGCCTTCAAAATTCAAGGCATCACTTTAATAGAACAAGTTCAAGATTATGGATTTCGCAGTCTTGGGATTACAGAACAATCACAACAACACATGAGTTATCCTAACCACAACAACCAAGTACATATAAAACTTCACAATATCACTCAATGAATATGAATCGCTATTAAGGGTCTATCTATCACTTAGAATAAACCATAACCTACCTCCACCGAAGAGTCGAAGTCAAGCAAGCTAATTCTCCAATGATTTTCCTCTCCTCAATATCTCATAACGTTTCCAATCTATCAAATATACAATATTCATAAGCATGAATCTATAATCAAGTTTCTAATCTTGAGTTCAATTAATATGACAAGTCTCCTATTTCTTAAATTTCAAGCCTAAAGTTAAGTCTCAACTCCTCCTATATAACTTAATCTAATGATATTCATATTATATAATACACCTAATATTTAATTTCTATCACAATATATCAAAACTTGATTTATAATATAATAACTAAAGAAAATAATAAATGATGAACCTAAACTAGTGGCATACTGTGGAACAATGGCAGACGGCTATTCTTATATACTTCTTATTTTCCAAGAACCAACAATCAATAAAATTATAATAAAAATTATGCCCTCCCAATCAACAGAACCAACGAACGTTGCAGCAACAATATGGGATTTCAACATTACTAATTTTAACTTCTTATCCAATTCAATTAATATAGTAATAATAAAAATAATGTATAATTGAAAGAAGCAAATAGCAATAGCTTCTAAAGACCAAATAACATTCCCTCACCAGTAACCATGCAACCTTATAATCATATTATTATTTTTATTATCCTTACAATTATCACATCATACAATCACATAACGATTTAACCCACTAAACTCAATAAACCTATGATGCGCAGGAACCAATTTTCCAGTTTCAACTCTTTTTCAACCAAAATATTAATTTTATGTTGTTATCCATCAACTAAGCAACAAATATATGTAACAAGATTTACTCGTGAGTGGTGATTACCTCAAGTCTTCTTGTTCTTCTTTCGTGAGGATTTAAGCCGCAAACGATTTGTGTTTTAACAAACAAAATAATAATAACCTCTTTTAATTTAATTTAGGATTTACATATGGGCCAAATGACATAGGATATTAAATAAATTATGAGATTGAACCATTAAATTAATTATTTAAAAATTACCTATCAATTAGATAGCTATATTTAATGCAGGAAAAATTACTTAAAAAGGTACCTTTTAATAAATAATTACTGATTTTAGCGGTACTTTTTATTTATTACTATTTGTAGCAATATATAACAATACTATGATAAATCTACAATATGTATTAAAATTGAATTAAGTATGCACTATATATGTATTATAACTGTTTAAAAATATATTATGCTTGTTTGGTAAGAAATTGACACATTATATTATAAGTGTATTAAAATGTGTCGATAAATGTATTATTTATTAATAAAAATTGTATTAAATGTGTTTTATAAATTGTTCTATGTAATATGTATTAAAATTGTATTATAAATGTATTAAAAGTGATCAAGAGAAAATAAAATGTTATTGCTATAAATGGTAAATATTTTCTTAATATAGTATATTTATGTAAGTTTCCCTTTAAAGAATAGTCCAAAATACCCATTTAGAATCTATCAGAAAGTATTTTATGAAATAAAAAAACTCTAGTACTCAAAACGACCAAATGACTCGTTACAGCATGGCTCCGGCAGAAATTAAGAGAGCTTAAGGCTCAAATCCAAGAGCTTCTTGATAAAGGATTCATCCGTCCTAGTGCTTCCCCATGGGGTGCCCCTGTCTTGTTTGTTAAGAAAAAGGATGGTAGTATGAGGATGTGCATAGACTATCGCCAATTGAATAGGGTCACCATTCGGAACAAGTATCCACTACCTCAGATAGATGATCTTTTTGACCAGTTGCAGGGTGCATCCATTTTCTCTAAGATTGATCTAAGGTCTGGCTATCATTAGTTAAAGATTGGGCCTGAGGATATACCAAAAACGGCATTTAGAACCCGCTATGGGCATTATGAGTTTCTAGTTATGTCGTTTGGGTTGACAAATGCGCCTGCAACTTTCATGAGTTTGATGAATGGTGTGTTCAAACCATTTCTTGATTCGTTTGTTATAATATTTATTGATGACATTTTGGTTTACTCAAAAAGTGAGGAAGAGCATGCCAACCATCTTCGTATTGTTCTGGGCATTCTTGGGAAACAAAGGTTGTATGCAAAATTTTCTAAGTGTGAATTTTGGTTGACTTCAGTTGCCTTTTTGGGGCATGTAGTTTCAAGGGAAGGGGTAATGGTAGATCCCCAAAAGATTGAAGCAGTCAGGAATTGGGTCCGACCAAGTTCTGTGATTGAAATTAGGAGTTTTGTAGGGCTTGCCAGCTATTATGGTCTATTTGTGAAGAATTTTGCTTCCATTGCCAAACATCTGACAAGGTTGACCGAAAAGGAGGTACCTTTTGAATGAACTGAAAAATGTGAGGAGAGCTTCCAAAGGCTCAAGACTCTCTTGACCACAACACCTATTCTTGCACTACCGGTGGAAGGTAAAGATTTTATAATTTATTGTGATGCTTCACATTCAGGTTTGGGTGCGGTGTTGATGCAGTATAAGAATGTCATAGCTTATGCATCGCAACAGTTGAAGGTACACGAGCAAAATTACCCCACACACGATTTGGAGTTGGCAGCGGTAGTGTTTGCTCTTTAAATCTGGCGACATTATCATTATGGTGTTAAGTGTGAGATATTTACTGACCACCGTAGCCTACAACATGTATTCACTCAAAAGGATCTAAATCTGAGATGGCGAAGGTGGATGTAGTTACTCAAGGATTATGATGTGACAATCCAGTATCATCCAGGTAAGGCTAACGTGGTGGCAGACGCTTTAAGCCGGAAGGCGGTGCGTATGGGTACTCTAGCTTGCTTGGGAGTGACCAAGCGACCTTTGGCTAAAGAAATTTAACATTTGGAGTCTAAGTTCATGCAGTTGGGCATCTCAGAAAAGGGTGGGGTGTTAGCTAGCAATGAGGTTAGGGCCACCTTCATTGAGGAGATCAAGGCCAAATACTTTGAGGATGAGAATTTGAATGATCTTAGAAAGAAGAAAGTGATTGGTAAGGCACAAGATATGGTTCTTGATGGGGGGTGTACTCAGTTTTAAGGGAAGAATTTGTGTTCCTAGAGTGGGCGACTTGATTCAGAATTTATTGACAGAATCCCATGGTTCGTGGTATTCCATTCATCTGGGTGTGACCAAGATGTACCGAGACTTAAAACGAATGTATTGGTGGCCTGGCATGAAGAAAGACATAGCGGAGTTTGTGGCTAAGTGTCAAAATTGCCAACAAGTAAAATATGAGCATCAAATTCCTGCAGGTTTGATTTGAAGAATGCCAATTCCGGAATGGAAGTGGGAAAGGATAGCCATGAATTTCGTGGTTGGTCTTACCAAGACTTTGGGAAAGTTTGATTCTATTTGGGTAGTGTTTGACAGATTGACTAAGTCAGCACACTTCATTCTAGTCAGAGTAGACTATAATGCGCAAAAATTGGCTAAGGTGTATGTGAAAGAGATAGTAAGGCTACACGGGGTGCCCCTTTCTATCATTTTGGACCGTGCTACGCATCTCACATCCAAGCTCTAGGGATAATTACATGAGGAGTTGGGTACGCAACTCACCTTTAGCACAACCTTCCATCCGCAAACTGACGGGGAGTCAGAGAGAACCATTCAAGTGTTAGAGGACATGTTGAGGGCATGTGTGATTGACTTTGGAGGATATTGGGATAAGTTCCTACCTTTGTCTGAGTTCTCCTATAATAAAAATTACCACTCCAGCATTGATATGGCACCATTTGAGGCACTTTATGGGAGAGGATGTAGATCACCCATAGGATGGTTTGAAGCTGAAGATGTAAAACATTTGGGGGTTGACTTGGTGAGGGATGCTTAGGATAAGGTAAGAAGCATCAAAGCTAAGATCCTAGCAGACAAAGTCGATAGAAAAAGTATGCAGACCATAAGGTAAGAGACATGGCATTTTAGATTGGTGAGAAAGTCCTTCTTAAGGTGTCACCCATGAAAGGGGTGATGAGATTCGGCAAGAAGGGCAAGCTTAGTCCTCTATATATTGGACCCTTTAAAGTTCTTGAACGGGTAGTGCCAGTGGCGTATAGGTTGGATTTACCTCCTAACTTATCGGGAGTTTATCCGGTATTTCATGTATCCATGTTGAAGAAGTATCATGGGGACGGGGATTACATCATAAAATAGGACTCAGTTGTGTTAGACAAAGACCTTCAGTATGAGGAAGAACCGATTGCAATTCTTGATCGTGATGTCCGAAAGTTGAGGACCAAGGAGATTAAGTCCGTGAAATTTCAATGGAAGCATCGTCCAGTGGAGGAAGCTACTTGGTAAGCCGAGAGAGATATACGAGACAAGTATCCCCAGTTGTTCAACGATTCAGGTACTAATCTACCCTTACTTTAAGCCAGTCTTTCCTAGTTGATCACTCGGGGATGAGTGATGGGTAAATTTGTATCTACTGTAACGACCTGATTCTGTCGTTAGGGAAACGCCAATGGGGAAAGAATTGGGGTCAGAAAACTTTTTGGTAGTAACTTGGAATTTCCTAACCTGGTCAAGTTTTGGACGAAATCGGAGTCAATGAGGTCTAGGGAAATTTGGTAACGAATGAGAGATCTAATTATGAATTTGATCACATGAGTACATAGCAAAGCCATTGAGGAACCCGTACAACTTTACGGAATCGAATTCGGGCGAGTAGAACTCCCGAAACTTATTTTAGCGTGAATGGGTATTTTCTGAGTGTCATGGGTTGAAGGTGTGTTGTGAAATGGGGGTTCGAAACTATTAATTTAACCCTCTATCTCCGTACAAGCCGCCATGCGGGATTATTCCCGCCAGGGCGGGGCCGCTGTAGCGGGATGAGGTCCACCACAGTAGGACAAACGCGACTTAAGTCAAAAATAAACCCCAAAAATGTTATTATTCTGCAAGTTTCGTTCTTTAGAGCTAAGGAACGACCCAGGGCAAGTTCTTGACAGTTTTCCACCTCTTCTAGCACTAAAGGTAAAGATTATACTCCCCTAATCCCTATTTCGATCCGTAGAACTTAGTTTCTTGGGTAATTATTGTTGGTTGAAGGTTTTGATCTGGAAATTATGGTGGAAAAGCCCTAATTTGGATATTGGGATCATGGGTTTGGTTTTGGGTTATTGGGTTTGTTACAATCCGGGTAAATTAGACATTAATTATTGATCCTCGGGTTATATCGATTGTTTGTATACCAAGAACAAGCGGAAAGAATCTGAAACGGAAAGAATTAAGTTTCTTAGGAGGGTTCCAGCTTTGTTCGAGGTAGATGATGGTTTGATTTCATGTTTGTGTGATGTATGTTAGTATTTACTTCATTGTAATGTGTGTATGTATGCGAATGTTGCACTATTGATCACACTTAATGTAATTGAACATGAATGAATGATTGTAAGCCATGAAACAATACTTGATTGTATAATTATGAGAATGTACATTGTGATTGTGATTGTGGAATGATGTATGGAACGGGTGTCACGTTCCGACACACTAACTGGGATCGGATGTCACGTACCGACATATATATTGGAACGGGTGTCACTATCCGACACTAACTTGGATTGGGTGCCACGATCCGACACACTAATAGTTTGGGTATGGGTTCCATGAGAGGACCATTGACTTGTCATATATAAGTAATTTTGAGAATGTGGAATTGTACGTTGATCCTGAAATGATGACTTATATTGTATATGTTCGGTATATGTCTGTTTTACTATGTTGTAATTTCTTATATATGTTTCACTTACTAGAATATCCGCGTGATCCTACCAGTACATTGTGTTTGTGTACTAATACTGCACTTTCTCTTTCTTTGTTGAGTACAAGGCATCTTCAGGTGGCTACTAACATACCTCATTTAGGAGATCACTGATCGAGATCGAATTCAAGGGTGAGCCAGTTCTTCCAGGTTGCCATGAGTTCTCGTTATGTTTAGTCCATTTCTATTCGGACTTAGACTAGTACTTTAGATATTATTATGTTTAGTTTGGGTTGCACCCATTTTCTTAGACTTGTTGAACTTTAGAGTTTTGGTACATTGACTTTCAGGTTCTAGGGTTGTTTTCCGCAATGTTTTAGTAAATGTTTGGTTAGACTTCTGGAGTTTATGGGAACTACACTTTATTTCTGCATTTAAACCTGCTTCCGTATCTTTAAATTTTAGTTTTGGGGTTAGTTGGTTAGTAGTAATGGTTCTCCCACCGGAGGATTAGTGTGGGTGCCAATAATGACGGTCTGGGTCGTGACAAAAATGTTCCTCGACGCATGAGCTTAAAATGTATTTCATAAAGTTCATCAAATTCTGTTGAATCTTCAAGTTTCAAAGCTCATCAAATTCGAGCAAAATCTTCAAATCAAAATGCTCCTCGACGCATGAGCCTAAATTGCATGTCATAAAGTTCATCAAATTCTTTTGAATCTTCAAGTTTCAAAGCTCATCAAATTCGAGCAAAATCTTCAAGTCAAAATGCTTCGCGACGCACAAGTCTAAAATGCAAGTCATGAAGCTCATCAAATTTGTGCTAAGACTCAAGTTTCGAAGCTCTTCACATTTGAGCTAAGTTTTCAAATCATGATGCTACTCAAATTTGAGCCAAGTCTTCAAGTCAGAAAAGCTCCATGAAAATGAGTTAAATCTTTAAATTGTTACTTTTGGCCCTCGTGAATTGAAATTTGGATGGTCCAAAAAATCCAATAGGTTAAAAACCTTGAAATAAGTGGCCTAGAAAAATTAGAAAAAAAAACTCACATGTTTTGCATTGAAGTGTAAAGTAAATACATTTTATTGCTTCAAAATTGTAAGAGTTTTTACACATCATAAGGAAGGGATGAAAAAAAATGGACATATCATCCCATACAAAAGGTCTAAGTAGAAAAAAAAAATCAAACATCATGAAGTTGTTTGTCAACTCGTCTTGGATGTCTTTATCAAGTTCGCATCACCTCTTCATCAAACATCATTGCTTCAAATATTTTTGTGGACCGATGTAGCCATAAGCGAGTCTCTATCTTTGACATGGGGGCATATTTTGAAGTTTGATTTAAGGAGTTGATACTGTGACAAGTAGTTCCTCTCCAAAACTAAGACAAACTGCGAAAAAATCTCTTTCTCGTTAAAGCCAAAACTACAGAGGAAGAGGTAGAAAGTGTGATTCATCCCTAAGCTTCAATTTAGAGGAAGATACACTAAGTGTTGTTCTCGCCAAAGCCACAATTATAGAAAAAGATGCACTAAATGTGGTTCGTCGCTAAAGCTGCAACTGCAAAAGAAGATGCATCAAGTGTGGTTCATCGTCAAAGCCGCAACTAAAAAATAAGATATTTCATGTGTGGTTTATCGCTAAAGTCGCAACTACAAAAAAAGATACATCAAGTGTGGTTTGTCGTCAAAGCCAGAACTTCAAAAAAAAAGATGTTTCATGTGTGGTTCGTCATCAAAGACACAACTCTAAAAGGAGATGCTTCGCATGTGATTCTTCATCAAAGCCGCAATTAGAGAAGAAGATGTACTAAGTATGGTTCATCGCTAATATTGCAATTGAAAAAGAAGATGCATCGGTTCGTCATCAAAGTTGAAACTACAAAAGTAGATGCATCATGTGTGGTTCGTCATCAAAGTCGCAATTGCAAAACAAGATGCCCTAAATGTGGTTCGTCGTCAAAGGCATAACTACAAAAGAAGATGGGTCATGTGTGGTTTCTCATCAAAGCTGCGATTGTAGAAGAAGATGCACTAAGTGTGGTTCGTTACCAACGCCGCAACTGTAAGAGAAAATGCACCAAATGTAGTTCGTCGTCAAAACCGTAGTTTCAAAAGAAGATGCACAAAGTGTGGTTCGTTTCCACCAAAGCCACAATCGAAAAAATATTACACCAAGTATGATTCGTCGTCAAAATTGCAACCACAAACAAAGATGCATCAAGTGGTTCCTTTTCAATTATGGATTACCCCTCTCTTTTTTTTGGTCTGATATTGAGACTCTTTGCGGTCCATCATAAACCTGCAAAAAAAAGGAAAAGTGATGTGTCTCACGGTGCCAATTGCATGAATCTTCAAATCAACATGGTTAAAATTATGGCATATGCTCTCACGCTCGTCATGATGAATATGGTCATATTGATTTAAGAATTTTGTGTTCTTTCTCCATGTAGATGATGACAAAATTCTCAATCAATACAGAACACAATAGGCAGCTCCCGACGAAGATGCAGAGAAGTGAACTCATGGATGTTGTAAAAAATCAGTTAGATCACCAACTTCAAAGAATAATTATCGTCAATTCATGAGGATTTTTATCTTGATTTTTGGATATGTTGTAGACTTTGATGTCTAGTTTCTATAGAATTGAGTCACTCGTCATTCAAAAGCTCCTACACCAAGATAGATGTGTTTTGGTGAGACTGCATAGAGCTGTAAAAATAGAAGAAGACAGATTGGATAGCAAACTTCCAAAATCAATTCCCGCCAATTCAGAATGGTTTTGATTTTGAATTTCGTATATGTCGTATCCCTCTGGTCTAGTTTCTGGAACATCAAACGAATCATGATTTTGATGTTTCTACAACAAGTTATAAACTTTCTACCGCAGGCGTGCTGTGCTGAAAAAAAGTGACGAAAATTGACTTTGGTATGCCTCAAGTTGACAATAAATCATTGTAAGAGCATGTGCATTTATAGAAATCAAAAATACATAAATTGTGTTCCTACAAATTATGAAAAATCCATATTTAAAACAAAATTATAGTAAATTTTCCTAGGAACCAATTATGGTAAGTTTCTATAGGAATCAAGTTATGGAAAATTCCATTGGAATCAAGTTATGGAAAATTTCCGTTGGAATCAAATATGGAAAATTCTGAAAGACTCCATAAAAAAAATATATTTCACGAATGCTTCAAGCCTTGTCTTTAAAGGTTGGACACCGCAACAAGCCTTGAAGCAGGGGGCATTTGTAGACAGTGAAATTTTATTGATAAATCCATATTAAATTTTGGATTAATCCATAAATTTATGATATATTGACCAAGTTAAATTACTGGTTAATAAAGTCAGATAAATATTTAAGTCAAAATATATGACTTAAATAAAGTCCAAATCAGATTTGGGTCAGTCCATTAAGTTGACAAGACGAGCCCAACTCATGTTCTTCAAGCCCAAGGACCGAAATTGTTTGGACGAAAATACCCCTAAAACCCTAGCTCAAGCCTACATAAAGAGGTCTTCATAAGACCAAAATGGGAAGGAAGAAAAAGAAGAACACACAGAGAAATACATAGAAAATTCTTGCTCTTCAGTGGGATCTGTAAGTCTTCTGCATATAAAGAAGTCTTCGCTCCAAGTTTTGAGCCGCAAGTATTCCATCAAATCAAGAACATCAGTAAAGAGAAGAATCAGGGGATTACATATCTTTTCTTAAAGATTTTATAAAGATTGTAACCTTCGAGTAAATTGAAATACAAATATTATTGTTTGCTTGCTATTTTCCTCTCCTGTTTTCTGTATTTCAGGATCAAAACTTTAGATGCATACAGTTACGAAACAGGATGAAATATAAATGCTCGCCAATTAGGACTGCCTAAACCGCGCTATGATGTAGTTAGACAGCTAATTAGAGTAGGCAATTAGAGGTCGGGAGATCATGATCATAAAATCAACACTATAAATTACTAATTTGATAATCATAGTTAATTCATGCATGAGATGTGATACATGAAACCCTATACATGTTGTAGCCCTGGAATTTTCCAAATCACTGTAAGTAATTTTATTATTTCATTCCTACATTCTTTTCTTTATAAATAAAAATCAAACACTTTCGGCACTCTTAAATAAATAATTAGACTAGTATAATTTAGTAAAAATAGTTATTCGATAATCCGGTTCTTTTAAGAGTCACTATATTATTTACGCGACAACGTACACTTGCGTGTGCAATTGAAAGCTATAATTTTTTGGCGCCGCTACCGGGGACTTAAAAATTAACTATTCGTCTAGGTTATAGTTTTTCTTTTATTTATTTAAGTTTTTTTTTTAGTTTTTTTTAAAAGTTTTTTCTTAACAATTTTTTTTTGTGAATAATTTGGTACTCTTATTGATATGGATGATTGGGATAATCGTGGTTGGGTGATGAATATTCTTATAAATATCCTTGTAATTATTGTAATGGACACAACTTGGATATCTAGTTTCCTATATGTCATATATGTGGTCGTTAATATATTGATTGGAATGGTTGTTCTAAATCTTATTCCCTTCCCTCGAACACCTATTATGATTCTTCTGTTATTTTTTATGTTGGCAGGGGTAATGAAATGGAGAATGCAAAACAAGAGGCGCACAATGTGAATTTATTTATGCAATGTAGGGACATGCTGGACAAAGTAAATTTAAAAAATACGGAACAAATATTTGAATGCGTGGAAGAGCAATCAAAAATCATGTAATTGCTGGAAAAGCTTGACGCTATTCAATTAGAAATTATAGCCTTAGCTAAATTAGAAGAGATTGAATCCCAACAAGGAGAAAGTTATGAAGAAACAAAGATAGTGAGTTTATCTTGGCTACAAGAACAAACTCAATTCTAAAGTTTCAAGAGTCTATCCGTGCTGGTCTAATATACATGACAACCCACTGATTGAAGGAAGAGTTGAGCTCACACAAGAAATAGATCAATTTGGCTTAGATATTCATGACATAGAGGCTCACTTGAACAAAAAGATTGAGGCATCTGAAGCTCAATCATCAATTGTCGTGGATGATGACCAACTAGTGGAGCAAAAAGAGGAATTCTAACCATTCAACTATACTTTATTCCTTAATATCGATGTTGAGAAAAAGTACAAAAGTGAGAATGTATTAAATAATGTTGCTTTGGAGTTGAGGCATCTTGAATCTCATTCAAAATATTTTTCTATATTATGCTTAGATGGCGACATGAAATTCAAGTCATCTGAACTAATGGATGAGTGTATAGATGAGGGAAAAGGCCCCTACATCCTAAAGTTTGTTAGTCCACGTGGACAAAACAACATTCCTCACATAAGGGCCAAGAAGTGCAAGATGCAACATATATTACTTGGTTCCTTTTTCTTTATACCACCACCCCTTGAGAGGAGCAGAAAAGTTGATGCAAAGATAGGGGTGCAATTCATAAGTTTAAAGTGGAAATAAAAGTAGTAATTTTATTTGTGTCGTGTCGCGACGTTAAATTAGGAGCTTATTGGAACGCAACCCAATTAGTAGTGTAACTTTTTATTTTCTTTTTGTTTTTTTTTTTTTTAGTATCACATTTTTTTCTTTTGATCTTGATTTTGCAGATTAGGGGAAGTTTGAGTACCCAAAAAAATTGAAGCGAAGGAGCATGTTTGAGCTTAAGTGTGGGGTGTGTACGAATCTTGATGAAAATTAAGAGAACATGCTACTAGCTAGGCCTAGAGGACTCAAGGAATTTTCCTAACTCTTGTTTTAAATTTTAATTGATGTTTTGGGGACATAGAATATTTTAAGTGTGGGTTGGAGGAATGAATTCCTAGTTTTTACTGTTTTATTAAGTCTTTTCTTTTTTAGAATGAGTTCTTTTGCTTTTGTTTTCGGTTCTTTTCCTGAGGATAGTCCCTTTGAACCGAGTATCTTTTATCTCTTTTTTTAGGAATATATTTTTTTTGAGAGAAAAGAAAAGACCCTTTTGAGTTGTGTGATACTTGCTATTTAGGCCTAATTTTTTAGTAGTACTTTCTGGTGAATGCTCGATTGATAAGGAAAATGCAGACTCTTTGACATGTAAGCTAATGGTAGTGACTTTGTCCATAACTTATTTTATTTTGCAGTTTCTTATGATCATGTCTCTCTTAGAAGTGGAATTGATCCATCTTAAATGATACTTGTGCCATGTGTGGTGAGAATTTGTTTATCCCATGTTTTGCATCTTAGTCTACAACTTACTCTGCATGTTAGTGAAGTGAAATAAAAAGTGTTTCTTTGTTTAAGAAATGATAATAGGCTTTCTTTGATTTGTCTTATAAATTTTAACGTTTTCAGATATTATATCACTAGTTAGCCCTTTTGAGCCTGTAGCCTTTTATTGGTAGCCATATTTTTCCCTTAACTATTTTGTTAAATCCCTATTTCTTGCACCTTGTTTCCTTGAGCATTATAGCATAGACTTATTCTAATTGTTAATTCTGAAGAAAAAAGTATGGTTGATTGAAAAGGTAATCAATGATATCTGAGAAGTTCTTACAAAAGCCCTCTTTGAAAGAAAGTGATGAAAAAAAAGAGAAGAAAAAAAGAATGTGACATAAAAAAAATCCTTTGAAAAAAAAGAGAAAAAAATGATTGAAGCATTCTTGAGATGATCGATGAGAATCACTTGTGAAATAATTATTGAAGAGAGGGCTGAAAATAAAGAGAAGAAAATAATGGGTGATGAAGTCTCAAACTGCAAAGTACTTAAGGAAGTGTAAGTCACTATTATATAGTTTTCCTACCCATCCCCTAGTCTACATTACAACCCGTTAAAGACCTATTTGATTCTATTCGAGCATGCTTAATTAGTGGAGATGTACATAATGGGCAAGCCTGTGGTTCTTTGTGCATGCATATGAATTTTATTTCTGAGTGTGAGTTGTTCTTTGATGCTAAGTCCTTATTATATATTCAATCTTTTGAATTGAGTGTGTGGACTATTTCTTCTTGCGAGGGCACTTGTTTCATGATGAATAGGTGATTTTTGTAACACCTCAAAAATTTCTAACTTAAGACCCGAACTATTTTTCATCTACATGTAAGGTTGTATACGGTGATTATTAACTTTTCCATATATGTAAAGGTAAAATTTTTAGTGTGTGAATGATTTTGGATAACAAATAAGTTCACTAGAATCTCCTAGCACAAAGTTGAGTTGAAAGTTTCCCTATCGATTAAGTTTTGATGTAAGATTCTACTTGGATCTACTTCAAATGACCATATCTCTTAAGATATAAAGAGTTATGTGGCCCATAACCTATCAAATTAAATGTATCTTCTTTCCAACGCCACCAATTTCGCATCAATCCGAGTTTTGAGTAAAAAGTTATGACCATTTTAGTAACCTGATATAGTGCAGTAACGAATTAGCAGACGGAAAACATTAAAAAGAGTCATTTTTTTTTTTTACCTCTAAGAAAACCCTAAATGAATTTCTTGACTAATTAAAGACTAAAAACAATCTGATTTTCATCTCGTAATCCATCATTCTCTTCTCTCTCAAAACCAAAGGAAAAATCAAAGGAAGACTCCATTCAAGATTCTTTCAATCTTTTTCAAGATTCTTCTTCAAGGTAAGTCTTTCTCCAAGAATTACATTCTTTCCAACTCAAATTCCTCAATACAATTATGAATCACTAATAAAAATCATAATTCTTGGTCATAGAGATTTCAAGAAACTAGTTCAAGAATCTCCAGAAAGGTTTTCGTGATTGTTTACCTTCAAGCTAGGGTTTCAAGGCTTCTAATCAAGTTCTTACTCAAGATTCTTCAAGAACCTTATTCTTCCAGGTATGTAAGGTTATCATAGTGTTGGACTAGTTCGTCCTCACGCCCTACATCTACTTTCAAATCAGTAAAAAAAAATTCTAGGATTTTACCCCTAGATTTGAGTATTCTTGAGATAAGTTGATTTTGAGTTCTCGAGTTCCTGTTTTTTTGAAATTCTATTCCTAATTATTGAATTGATATATGTTATGCATTAATATTCTTGAGTTGGTTCATTCATGTCTATATTTCAACATGAACCCTATGAATTGGGTATTCTTGAGATGAGTAGTGTCCTTGAGTTCTGATTACTGAGTTTCCATATTGCTATTAAGACCCCTGAGTTGAGTCGTTCATGTCCATTATTCCACATGAACCCTATGAATTGAGTTATAAATGTTGAGAAGCTTTTTAAAGCCAACATTTGAGTTTTTAAACTTAGTTTTTGAGGAAGTAAAGATCAGTTTTGAGAAAGAGAGTTTTTAAAACATAATTAGTATGATAGTCGAGTATGCCATCAATGTTTAAGCAGTATGGTATCTAGATATGCCATCAATCTTTATGCAGTATGACTTCACGAGTCATCAATGATCATATCACAATATGATTTTGATATATTTTGAGAAAGAGTTTTCAAATATGAATTGAGTAAGAGTATAAGGGAACTAAGTATTCCAAAAGGTATCAGTTTTTACATTGATAAATGAGAAACTTTGTTTTCTAAATGAGTTATGAGTTCAGAGATATTTCAGAGCAGCTACCTCTTTTAAGAGGTTATTTTGAGTAATTACCTTAAAAAAGAGTATGTTTTATACATTTGAGCATGAATACGTATATCATTGGGAGTAGTATTGAGCACCGATATGGGGATGACTTCAGACAACTCACATTCCTCATAAACCATGTATGTCAACATGGGTACATGATCATATTTTTTAGATGAATCATAAGTGCCTTCGGGCAAAGCTTAGTGGATCCACTTAGTTGAGGTGTCCTATATCGCAGCAAGGTATAGGACAGTTCTGGCAGCGTGGGTAAGACGTTGTATCATCACGTAGCTTATAGTGATGATTATCGGTTAGAGAATCTCCCAAATAGAGTTAAAAGTGTTTTTTATTATATCACTTAATGTGTTGAGTTTAGAGATGACTAAGTATTTTGTAAAGTTTTAATGATTTCACTTCTTTATTTCTTTACATTCAGTTGAGTATATATATTTATATCTATTGTAGTCATTTCATTTAGTTATTTGTTATTCAGATATATTACATACTCGTACATTTAAGATCCTCAACAAGAGTCTATTCAGATAACTTCATCCGCTCGTCAGCTTTCGAGTGAGGTCTCCTTGCTTCCAGAGGACTCCATTTTATGAGTTGTTAGTAGTAGTAACATTTTGTGTAGTCGTGGATCTTTTACCGATATTCGTCTATATATAGTAGAGGCTTCATAGATAGACAGATTCATAGAGTCTTTCAGTTTCAGAAGTTTTATTTAAACTTATGTCTCATACTCAGTATATTCAGTTTAGTTATGAGATTAAGTTACTGTTTTTAAACGTTTCTTTCAATTTTATGCTTATGTATGTTTGAGTTAGTCTTCCACTTGTAGTCAGCCAGGATGAGAGTTTGCTTGAGTGCCAACAATAGTTCTCGAGTGTCGGCCACGTCCAGGGTGTAGGCTCGGGTCGTGACAAACTTGGTATCAAAGCACGGAGTTCAAGTGTCCTAGGGTGTCTATGAAGCCGTGTTATTAGAATCTTATTTATTGTTGTGAGGGCCCCACTTCTATAATTGAGGAACTACAGACATTTAAGAAAAGTTTCACTTCTTTCATTCTCAAAATCGTGCAATAGAACTGTGTCATAAGGAACTTATTCGAACTCGTATGTTTCTCAGATCCATTCTACTACCCTTCATACTGAAGATAGTTAAAATCAAAGTCCATATCCTTATCGATGAGTTACATTAATAAAAAATTTTGAGAAATTCATGAGACCGCAGAGGGTCTTGAGAGAAGCCCGTGAGTGAGTTAAGTGTTGAGTTTCGACAAAATACACTTTTATTCATATGAATCGTGTGTTTGAGCTAAAAGCGAGATGTATTCCCAAACTCTTTTTCCTAAACCTTGTTTCAGTTGAGGCCCTTATGGGGAAGTGTGTTATAGATCTTGGGTAGTATTTTCACCCGAAAAGATAGTATAAGTTACAAGATTATGAGAAGTAGTAGTGAAAGTGTCCAGAGTTAGAAGAATGCATGCAGAGGTATAGTAATCTAAGAAGGGAGAGGAAGATGAGGAAAATTATGTTATTGCAATCAGTCACCTAGTGAGTTACATCCAATGAGCAGTAGTAATATTAAAAAAGAGTGGAGAAGTGTTTCTGAGCTTGAAAGCTACAAGTCATATCACTCAAGGAATAGTGTTCTTATTCTTACCTTGTGTCAAGATATCCTTGTCTTATATCAAAGAGCTTCAGATAGAGCGTGACTATGCTCAAACTCATATCTTTCTTAACTTATGTGCTATAGACAGTTCCAAGCTCATAGCATGATTCACTTCCGCCTATGTTAGTATGCAAGTTCAAAAGTCAAAAATATAGTAAGAGTAACTAATTTCCACTCCATCTTCAGTTTAACCATCATTCGAGGACGAATGATCCCAAGGGGGAGATATTGTAACACCCCAAAAATTTCTAAGTTAAGACCCGAACTATTCTTCATTTACCTGTAAGGTTGTATAAGGTGACTATTAACTTTTCCATATATGTAAAGGTAAATTCTTTAGTGTGGAAATGATTTTGGATATCAAATAAGTTCACTAGAACCTCCGAGTACAAAGTTGAGTTGAAAGTTTGCCTAATGTTTTAATGTAAGATTCTAGTTGGGTCTACTTCAAATGACCATATCTGTTCGGATATAAGAGTTATGTGGCCCATAACCTATCAAATTAAAAGTATTTGACAAACTCCTTAACATAATGCTTGAAGAAGAGAATCTTTCCTCTATTATTATATTAATGAATCCCCTTACTCAAACATAAGAAAGGAGGCTTATCACTTTCTTGAAGACAAGCTTCATCCTGTTCTTTTTTCCAACGCCACGAATTTCGCAACAATCCGAGTTTTGAGTAAAATCTTTTGACCATTTTAGTAACCTGATACATGCAATGACGAATCAGCCGATGGAAAAACAATAAAAAGGGTTATTTTTATCTTTTTACCTCTAAGAAAGCCCTAAATGAATTTCTTGACTATTTAAAGATCCAAAACAATCAGATTTTCATCTCTTAATCCATCATTCTCTTCTCTCTCAAATCCTAAGGCAAAAGCCTAAGGAAAAATCTAAGTAGAAGACTCCATTTAAGATTCTTTCAATCTTTTTCAAGATTCTTCTTCAAGGTAAGTCTTTCTCCAAGAATTAAATTCTTTCCAACTCAAATTCCTCCATACAATTATGAATCACTAATAAAAATCATAATTCTTGTCCATAGAGATTTCAAGATAATTCAAGAATCTCCAGAAAGGTTTTCTTGATTAGTTACCTTCAAGCTAGGGTTTCAAGGCTTCTAATCAAGTTCTTATTCAAGATTCTTCAAGAACCTTGTTCTTCCAAGTATGTAAGGTTATCATAGTGTTGGACTAGTTCGTCCTCATGCCCTACATCTACTTTCAAATAAGTAAAAGAGAAATCTAGGATTCTACCCCTAGTTTGAGTATTCTTGAGATGAGTTGATTTTGAGTTCTCGAGTTCCTATTTCTTTTTTAAATTCTATTCCTAATTATTGAATTGATTTATGTTATGCATTAAGATTCTTGAGTTGATTCGTTCATGTCTATATTTTAACATGAAACCTATGAATTGAGTATTCTTGAGATGAGTAGTGTCCTTGAGTTCTTGCGTTCTTGAGTTTTGAGTACTGAGTTTCCATATTGCTATTAATACCCCTGAGTTTAGTCGTTCATATCCATAATTTGTCATGAACCCTGTGAATTGAGTTATAAATTTTGAGAAGCTTTTTAAATCCAACATTTGAGTTTTTAAATTGAGTTTTTAAGGAAGGAAATATGAGTTTTGAGAAAGAGTTTTTAAAACATGATTAGTATGACAGTCGAGTATGCCATTAATGTTTAAGCAGTATGGTATCTGGATATTCCATCAATATTTATGCAGTATGACTACCTGAGTCATCAATGATCATATCACAATATGATTTTGATATATTTTGAGAAAGAGTTTTCAAATATGAATTGAGTAAGAGTATTACGGAACTAAGTATTTCCAAAGCTATCAATTTTTACATTGATAAAAGAGAAACTTTAATTACTAAATGAGTTATGAGTTCAGAGATATTTCAGAGCAGTTACCTCTTTTAAGAGGTTATTTTGAGTAATTACCTCAAAACAGAGAAAGAGTATGTTTTATACATTTGAGCATGAGTATGTATGTATATATATATATATATATATTATTGGGAGTAGTATTTAGCACCGATATGGGATGAGTTTAGAAAACTCACATTCCTCATAAACCATATATGCCAACATGGGTACATGATCATACTTTTTAGATGAATCCTAAGTGCCTTCGGGCAGAGCTTAGTGGATCCACTTAGTTGAGGTGTCCTATATCCCAGCAAGGTATAGGACAGTACTGGCAGCGTGGGGGAGATGTTATATCATCACGTAGCTCATAGTGATGGTTGTCGGTTAGAGAATCTCCCGAATAGAGTTAAAAGTGTTTTTTTATAATATCACTTAATGCGTTGAGTTCAGAGATATGTAAGTATTTTGTAAAGTTTTAATGATTTCACTTCTTTATTTCTTTACATTCAGTTGAGTATATATCTATATATATTGTAGTCCTTTATTTCAGTTATTTATTAGTCAGCTATATTACATACTCGTACATCAATATACTGATGTCATCGGACCTGCATCTTTCAATAATGCAAATACAAGTTTCTCAGATCCTCAACGAGATTATATTCAGATCACTTCATCGGCTCATCAGTTTTCAAGTGAGGTCTCCTTGCTTCCGAAGGACTCCAGATTTATGAGTTGTTAGTATTAGTAACATTTTGAGTAGTCGTGAGTATTTTCTCGACACTCGTTTATATATTGTAGAGGCTTCATATATTGACAGTTTGAGAGAGTCTTTTAGTTTCAGATATTTTATTTAAAACTTATGTTTCATACTCAGTACATTCAGTTTAGTTTTGAGATTAAGTAACCGTTTCTAAACGTTTCTTTCAATTTTATGCTTATGTATGCTTGATTTAGTCTTCCGCTTGTAGTCATTCAGGATGAGGGTTCGCTTGAGGGCCAGCAATGGTTCTCCAGTGCCGGCCACGTCTGGGGTGTAGGCTCAGGTCGTGACAATTTTATTAACTTTCTTTGATGAGACTAGGTGAGCAAGCTTAAATTTGATGAGTTAAAAGTCCTTCCTTGAGGTTAGGAGGTTAGAAGTTTGTTGTTTATTTGGATGTCTTGCATAATGATCTTGAATTGTACTTGATGTTTTGAAATTTGGGTATGGCCTAATTGTTTGTATCAACCAAAGTGGTGGCATTCCTAGTATGATTTTTGAGATGACCTTTAGTGTTTGCTCGAGGACGAGCTAAAATTTAAGTGTGGGGTGTTGATGTGAGGCCAAAAATATATATTTTTAATCATTATTTTCTCACATTTATTATTTGTATTTGTCCTTTTTGACCATGAATTTTATGAATTGCGCTAAATAGTGTACTTTATTTGTAGGGATAAATTGGTGTAAAGATGAAGAAATTTGGAGCTAAAACGAATTAAATATAGAAGATTATAGAAGTAAATCAAGCAGGCAGCTTAATAGATTAAATTGAATATAATAATATATAAATATATGAAGTGCGAAAGGAAGAATTAGAATTGGAATTGGAACTCTACCTGCTGGCCACGTGTCAGGGCAGTAACAGTAATGGAAGATTGGTGCACAAAATTGGAACTTACACGGCTTCACGCGGAAAAAAAAGGAAATCCGATTCCGTTAGGTTTTTGTTTCTAATTTATTTTGGACTCAATTATTTTATATAGGGTTTCGATCTCTAGAAATAGTCCATGAGAATAATTATTAGGGGAGATCAATCAAGGGCATCAAGTATAAATTTTTCAATACTTTTTAGGCTTCTTTTCTTAGACATTAGTAGTTAAAGACCCTTGTTCTGTGCTATAGCTATGGGTAATTGTTGATCATCGATTATTTTGAATTAATGATTGGTTATCTCTTAAATTACTTTTGTATTCTTGTTTTAGTATTTCTTGATTGGCCATCATAGATATAAATCTCTTGTCTACTCTTAAACTCGGGAGACGCTAAGGTAGATAGACCAAAGGATACAGAAAGTTTGATCTTCCATTAAATTGAGTTGATTTGTATTTAGGAGTGACGCCAGGACGAACACCTAGCTTGGTTACAAAACATGATGAAATATAAATATTCGTCAATTAGGACTGCCTATCCCCGCTCAATGATGTAGTTAGACAGCTAATTTGAGTAGGCGATAAGAGGCCGGGAGACCATGATCATAAAATCAACCCTGTAAATTAGTAATTTGATAACCATAGTTAATTCATGCATGAGATGTGATACAAGAATCCCTATACTTGGTGCTGCCCTGGAATTTTCCAAATCACTGCAAGTAATTTTATTATTTCATTCCGACATTTTTTTCTTTACAAATAAAAACCAAACACTTTTTGCACTCTTAAATAAATCATTAGACTAGTATAAATTAGTAAAAATAGTTAATCCACAAGTCCTTTGGGTTTGATAATCCGGTTCTTTTAAGAGCTATTATATTACTTGCATGATCAAGTACACTTACGTGTGCAATAGGGAGCAACACACTACCAGAAACAGGAACGAGAAATCAAACAAGTATGCACACGAGTGTACTAACACACAAAGAAAAAGAGAATAACTAACTAAATCCGACTGGGCTCCCATAAACCCGACGTGTACACTCGTGCGCAAACTAAAAGTAAAACCCAAGTCCACACCCAACTTAAAATTTTGCTTGTCGTCAAGTAAAACACAAGATCAATCAGTTCAACAAGGATGACTACAAACAATGATACTCAAGACTCAACATGAATGCACACGAGAGGTTCAAACTACTCATGCAATGTTCAATTGTGCACTCTAAGTTTCAATCTGTGACTAACAATTATCAAATAGAACTCAAGCTCACAATGCTTGCTTCAAATGAAATTTCAAGATCAACAAAAGCATTTAAATGCCCTCACACCAAGAATGATTCCATACTCACACAAAACACTTCAAATTTCCAGAATTTTGGAATCAAACACAACTCTCACTCTCCCAAAGATAAACACATGCATGACTCTACCCATAGGCTTGCCCTTATTTTCCAATCAACATTATTTTCAGCTCACTCAAAATCACAAAGGTCTTTCAAGGCTTGTAACGGGGCGTAGGGTAAAGGTATGATCATTTTGGTTTAGTAACTTCTACCTTCATGAAGCATGGCCTGCATTTCACTTTTTCCTTTTCTCTTTCACACTATATGATTTTCACAATCCACCCTATGTTCATTTAAGCATGACTAATTAGATACCTCACTTATTTTTGTCCATTTCACGAGCTTTATTTCAACAACTCTTTTCATTTTTTTCAATCTTTTTCTACTTTCACATTTCTCTTTTTTCTCTCTCTTTTTTTTACATGGAAGGTTTTCATCTTTTTCAACATGATCCTTCAAGGGCGAATTTCTCAAACTTCTTGATTTTCCTCCTTTTTCACCACACCCCCAACTTAGGCTTTTGGCCTAAGTTGGCTATTCAAACGAATCAATACTTCATGAAGGTTATAGGTGATGGGACAAGGAGGTCAAAGTTGTTCAAGTTTAATCCAAAGAAAAAGGATAGGCTCAAATGGTGCAAAGCTAGGTTCACACTCTCACAAGGTGGTCACAAAGAGGTATAAGATCAATTTTGGCTCACTCTTCACAATTTGTGCCTAAGATCATCTAAATCGTTTGCTCTCATTAATCAATTGAACTAACGGGGCAAGCTCTAGGTAATACCAAGCACATGTTTCAAGAAAGTCTCACCACACATGGCATTCAACACAATCATCAAACAAGACTATACAATTTTCAGCTAGCGTGCAACGATCATCACAAGAGGTCAACACAACAACCGACTAGTCACAATGAGATGCTAGGAATTAACGTATGACTTATGCAACTTAATTTGCTTCATCGGAGCCGTACACTCATATCGTTCAATCGATAGCACTATTCAAGTCATAGGTATTGATCACAACTGACACTCGAAATTGCAAGAGAACAATCACATTCACAAACATCAAGAGGTGGCAATTTTTTTAATCGGGTCAAAACCATCCTACACATTAAAACCAATACATCACAAACAAATATATATATCAACAAAATCCAGCATTCACATAAACAATCACACAAAACACAGAATATCTAGAAAATAGCCCAAAAGAGGTAGGTATGAAAATACCTCACCCCGCCAAACTAAACTAGCAATTGTCCTCAAATGCCAAGAAATAACAAAATCTAAACAAGAATAAAAAGAGAGTCAAAAATCCTCTTGCCAGGCTAAGCCTGGGTGAACTCTGCATATTTGTGACTCCATCTGTCTAGGCATTAGTGCCCGTCGCTAAATCATCCTTCGCTCCACTGAAGCCCACCATCGAAGTATCCCTCAAAGAAGCCACCACAGCTGTCTAGACCATAGCTCCCTCAAGATCCTCCAAGTAATCATAAACCGTTGTGTCTCGAACACCCAGCTCCTCCTCATCGGTCTCAGCCTTAGACTCAACATCTGCATCATCCCTAGCAACATCTCTGGTTGTAGTAACCGGAGGAATCTCAGAACCAGTGTGGAGATCAGTGCTTGGAACCTCAGGGAGTTCCACAGTACCAAAGAACATCGAGAGATTGGTGGATTTTAGCTCGTCCACATCGCGTCTCAATCCAACAATATCAGCCTTCAAGGCCGTCACATCCTCAAAAACACCCCGGCCTTACTCACAAGCCTCTACTCTCACAGTAAGGGAATCTAGTGCAAATCCATGGGCATCTATCCTCTCCCTGTGCTCTCTCAACTCAGCTCAGATCGGGGCCAAGGCAGCAGCAATCACCCGCTCAATCAACCCAGGCACAATGGCCTCTACCCGGGAGGCACGAAAATCAGCAGATTGGGCCAGATGGCCCATCTTGTACAACATAACCTGAGTGGTCGGGGGTCGGAAAGAAGCAGCAGCAGCAGCAGTAGGAGGGGGAACATCAGTCGAACCATAAGTAACAGAAGTAGAAGTGCCAGGGGTACCTGTAGGCTCACTGGGCTGAGGGGGGAGGATTGCCTCTGTCGACAACATCTCAACATCGACTACCGGGGACGTATCCGTCGGTGCAACTCTCCTTCTATCAGCCTCATCCCTCATGTACTCGGCCTCTATCCTCCAGATGTCAATATGGGAGGTGGGAGTAACTTCCACATCCGTCTTGGCAATCACAGGAACATGGGCCCGCCTGCACAACTCTATAATAAGGACTGGAATAGAAGAGAGGTCTGGCTCTGCTTGGCCCTTATAGCCATCTCCTGCACGATGAAAACCTAGATTAAGTCTCTCTTGGTCTATAATACTACCCAAACAAGCATCTTTCGGATGCCGGTGTATTGATTCATTCTGTGATGGCATCAATATGCTGCTGATGAACCCGAACCAATATCTGGCAGCCACGTTCAGGTCCTTCCTCTCAATAGGGACACCGACCTTAATCAACTGCGGTGTAATGTAAGAAATCAGTGGTGCTAACCAACCATTAAAATCATCGAGGGTCTTCTTCTGGATTTTATCTACATAGTAATGCATCACGTTCATCGTACAACCTAGCACCTCATTGATCTCGGTGCTACTGCATTTGACTTTCCGAACCCGCACTACCACATGGTCAACCGGCGTGAAGGAGTTGGCCTTCTTCTTTCCTTTAGGGACAAGCTTCCCATACTCGGCATAAAACTCTCGGACCCAAGTAGGAATGTAGGGGCCTCAGGGTTTGGTGAAGATTTCAAACTTGTGGAATTTGATAGTGTTCCACAACTCTGGGTACCGGTCTACAACACCATCTGTAGACAATCTCTTTTCTTCCAAGATGGTCCTCAAACCCTCGGCCTTCAGTCTATTTAATGACCGGGGAGGAGGAGCCTGAACTACTGGTACCTGCTCTACTACCTGTGTTGGAGGTGTAGGAGGCATAGGAGGCACCGGGATCCTAGCTGGATCATTCAAAGATTTGGAGCGTAGCTCCACTCTCCTAGTTTTGAGAGTCTGATCGTCTACCGACTCAAATGCGGAGACTTCTGAACTATCCCCCGAGTGGCCCTCACTTTCAGAGGTAGTGAGGTGGGTGGCATAGACACCCTCGTTGTTGGAGCTCTCCACTGCAGTTGTTTGCACTACGGGCTCCTTCACTTTTCCTTTTACCCCAGTCGGAGGACGTTTTATCGGTGCATTCTAGAGGGTGCAGCCCAATCAATTATAACAATGCCTCTAGCCCGATTTCGGGGCGGTTGATTTCTCACAGATACTTTTGGTCTAGAAATTCGTGCAAAACAAATCCAAATACATTATACTTAATTCGAAAAAATTCAAAGTTATAAAACTGTGCAGAAAAACTCGCTGAGTGGTTCAGTGAGTCACCGAACCCATTTGGCGAGCCAAGTCGGGCTCACCGGATGTTTCAGAACAAAATTACTCAAAAATTAGCACAAGTCGATGTCCAGGGTCTTTCGGAGGATCGCCGACATCATTCGGCGAACTAAAAGTAGTTCGCCGAATGTTAAATTTTTTTTTTGAAAAATAGGGGCGCAAAAGGGGGATCTAACGGGGGATTCGGCGAGCTCAGGCATATCGCCAAAAGTTACGGAATAGAATCCACAAATATGAAGGATAAAAAGGTGATCCAAGGGTTGTTAGGAGAACTGCCGAACCACTCGGCGAGCTTGACCTAGCTCAACGAATAGTCCAACGTGCCAGATTTTAACCCCAACCTTAAAATTCTAACCCGCAGCCCATGACCTTGGGGTACTCAAACTTCCCCCGTTTTGGCCAAAATTGATCGGTCGATGTCTTTTTCCCTTAAGAATGACGTCACCCGCTCTATCATTGGGCAAAATCAGTCAAACGGTTCAAACGGGGTTACTCAAACTTCACCCACACTAAACCCAACAATATAATCAACACAACCCATAATTTAAATCAAGCAAAAACACGGGATTTCATAAATATGGGCCAACAAACACAATTCGGGATTTCATAAACACAAACCAACAATAAACAATCCAATTAATCACTAATATTACGCGACCAACAAAATAGGACAACGATCATGAATTCAAAACTACAAAAATGTAAAGGCGGGGTTCGGATAGCCAACCTCAAAAGCAGATATTTGAACGCTAGGCTAGCAAAGTGCACCAAAGTCCCCCCCGAGCAATTGATCCGACACAAAATGTAAGAAATGCAAGTACGGAAATATGAAAATATGCGGTTGTGAAAGTGTAGAAGTCAAGAAGTATGAAATGAGGGAGATTTTAGAAGTTAAAAATGGTTATGGCCTTTTCAGTTCGTGCGCAAGTCGGCGACGCTGACTTATGTCGCCGACCCATTCGGCGATGCGCCGAATGGCTCTTTTTCCCGCTGAGTTTTACAGAACTACTAGCTAACTAGTTGGTCCAAACGGCGATCCGGCCAGATCGGGCTCACCGACCTGTTCAGTGAGTCACCGACTGGTACTTGGCTCGCCTAATTTCTCCTTTTCCCAAAATTTCAAAATTTCAACCTGCAGATTCAACACCCGTTATTCAAACAACAATAATAAAAGCTTAAAAACTTGGGTTGCCTCCCAAGAAGCACTGTATTTAACGTTGTGGCACTACGTGGATTCATTCTTTGGGTTAACCAAGGTAACACCTGGTAGACCCCCTTTTTGCCTTGGGTTCAAATGACATCATATCTGACCCATTTGCGTTTCCAACTGTTTAATGGAAACTGAGTGAGAAGTAACCGTCTGGTTTAGAGTTGAGATTTATCCATAATTTTCAGGGCCATTAGTGACGTATTTATCGAACTAGGATGATTTAGATTTGATCTCTTTATGAATATTTCATGAATTGATGGATTATTCGAGATGTCTTTTATGAAGAATATAGTACCCTTTATATAGCCATAAGCTAGAGTTTATGGTTAGAGTAGCCTTCAAGAATTCTAACGGGAAGCAAATAGATCTTGTAATATCCCAACTACAGTTGAACACGTCTTTAAGAGTCCCACAAATTTTCAATGTCTACAAATTCCCCCTGCTTCAAGGCTTGTCGGAGTGTAGACTTGATGAAACTCAAAGAAGAGACTTGAATTACTAATCATTCTTCCACCTTTGCAGCTTCTGATTTGTAGAGATTTGTAGATTTGATTTATGAGAGGAGAGATGAAGGGCAGATTTGGTCCCACTGAGAGTGCCAATTTGTTTGCAATAAATTTTAAACATATGAAAAATAAATCAACCGCACAAATAAAATCTGAAGAAACATGAATATTTTATTGATAATAGTGCAGGTACAAATCTGTTCGTCCCTTGATTCTTCTTTCATAAGATATTTATCCATGATTCGAGGGCCCTTTGTGGCGTATACAATAACAATAACAGTAATAGTAATAGTAACAATAACAATAACAATAATCTCTCTCTCTCTCTCTCTCTCTCTCTATATATATATATATATATATAGGAGAGGTGATAGCGCATACGTGTCAACACCACAAAGAACAGAATTTATGAATTATTAAAATATATTAAAATAGAAAAAAAATTAAAATTAAAATTGTAAACATGGAAACAAAAACTGAAAAATAGTAAATATCAAATTTTTACTATTACTTACCTTCTACAGTTTCTTAAAATTCAAATTTTAATATTAGTTAAATACGTGTGTGGTTCCTTTTTATGTGGAAAGTTTACATATTTTTAATTTGAAATATATTAATTATCTTTCCATAACTCCTCCTTATTCATAGAAAATAATAATAATAATAATAATAATAATAGTCTATATAATAATAATAATAATAATAATAATAATAACATTCTATATAATAATAATAACAGTAATAATAATAATAATAATAATAATAATAATAATAATAATAATTTACTTGAAACTCTAATTGTCATCATGCAATTCAACTTTAAAATATATAAAGCCAAAATGAAAATATTGAAAAAGGATTGTTTTAAACATAATAATCAGAATAGCATTTTATTGCACTTTAAAATAGTATAATTTTCCCCCTCTTTTTTCTACAAATACAAATTGATATTTGTTATTTTATTTTTAAGAGAATAAAAATAAGGTAAAACCCCACAAAATTCTCAAAAAAATAAATATACAACAGCACACTAATAACTGCACATATACGTGGGAAATAGGGAAGTATTTTAGTATTATTTTTCCCTCTTTTTTGTACTAATTAATATTTGTTAAACAAAGATAAAACCCCACAAAATTCTCAAAAAGGAAATACAATTGCACACTAAAAACTGCACAGATACGTGGGAAATGGGGAAGTATTTTAGTATTATTTTTTCCCTCTTTTTTTTTTTTACTAATTGATATTTGTTATTTTCATTTTATTTTTTTTTAAAATAATATAACACCCCACAAAAATTAACTAACCATAAAATTCTCAACTATATTTGTGTAACTTTCTCATGCCTCATTTTCCTCATCAAATAATCACAAGAATTATCCATCTTCTTTAAAACAAATTCACATTTTTCATAATTTAATTTATTTTTTGTGTCTTCTTAATTGTGTTGCAGGTAACATGAAAGCAATTATATATGATCAAAAATAAATTATCCAGAATTCAGAAGCAAGGAAAGCATGCACAAGGTATTTGTCTTGAAAGTCTGAGGGTGATAGAGAATAAAATTGTAACACCCCGTATTCAAGAAGGCCAAATAGCAGCTTTCCAGGTGTTGCAGGTGCCAAACCACGCCGGCCACCCACGGCCCAGGGAATGGACAATGGACCGTAGGTGTGGTCTGTGGATGGTCTGCCTGCAGTTGGTCTGAGGCCCCAGAACCATAGCCTGACCAATGGACCGTTGGTCAGACCACGGTTCGTGGTTGGAGGTCTGTGGTTCGAAGCCCCAAAGTCAGGGTTCTGACCACCATCGACGGCCGTGCAGGACGGTCCATCGTCTTGGCCACGGTCCGTCAGTGGGGTCTTGTGGGTCACTGCTGGCAGTTGAGTTTCAGGGGCAGTTGGGTCTTTTCCTAATTAATTAATTAGTTCCTATACTACGTCATTTTACCCTTCATTAAGACCCCTATATAAGCCTTTTACCCTCAAATTTCCCAATCGAAATCATTCTCTCTAAACTCACCAAAAAGAAGAGCTCTCAAATAATTCTCTTTCTAGAAACTTGAAGAACAAGAAGATTCAACCTAGGGTTTCAAGTCAAGGTCTAAATTATCCATTGAAGGCTATCTTTTGAATTCAAGGTATGATAGTTTTTATCCATGGATTCCTTTCATTCATGGAGTTCCCAAATTCCTCTATTTCAAAAGGTAGGATTCCCCAATTGAGTTAAGGTTTTCTTCAATTATTATAGGTTCTTTTCATTATTGATTTAAATGATTGAATTATGATCTCTTATGCATGAATTGATGAAATACTATGATTTTATGATGATTTCGCCATGAACCCATGTAATCCCCATGTTTTCAAGTTATGAATCATATGATGTGGGATTTTGATCTTCAAGGAAGATTTTTATGAAATTAAGCATGTATTGCAATCTTTACATGTATTAATGATATAATCGATATCTAACTCATGTTTTCTAAGAATTGATAATTTAAAGTGGGTTTTGAGCCTCAAGAGGTAAATTATGGACTTATGCATTGTTTTAAGGGTGCTTTGAGAGTAAAGTACCAACGATGATTTTGTGTTGTGAAAGGATATTCTCATAAACACATACTAGCATGAAGTGAAAGATTTTCTCACATAGAAAGGATTCTTAGGTTGAAAGGCTTTCTCACCTAATTGAATCAAAGTGTAAGAGCTATCCTAATGAACTAGCTTGGTTTGGTTGTCCAATGGCACCTTTCCATGATTAATGAAGTCAAGTAAGAAATGACTATTCCGTGGGATTTATGCTTAGCACCGAGTGGATATTGATGATGAGATGGAAGCTCTCCCGTTAGTAGAGCTGGGTTTTTAGAAGCAATCTCATGAGATGGAAGCTCCTCCGTTAGTAGAGGCCGTATTTCTAGTAGCAATCTCCTTATCCTATAACTATGTGCCACTATAGGATGTTGTCTCAGATAGACATTAGCTAGTGAATCCACAATAGCTAGAAGTTCATGGTCTTACCTTGGCAAGTAGGACACCTCTTTTCGGTGTGGGGTAGACACTGGATTCTATGTTAATAGCTCACATGTTCTTACATGTCGGTTAAGGCTAATTCCCCACAAGTAATAATGAACTAAGGTTACTTCAAGAAGTATCGCATGTGAGTTCAAAGGTTTCAAAGATGAAGCTAGCTTGCATTGACCATGATTTATGACTTATGTTTTATAACTCTCTTATATCATGTTTTAGCTTGGTCAATTGCATGTCATGAAATGAAATGTCCCTTTTTAGCATGATCTAAATGTTTTATGCATGACTATCATACTTGGTATATTTTTTTGTACTAACGCATACTCTTGCCTACATTTCCCCAAATGTAGGGTCCGGCAGTCAGGTTTCAGGATTTCGTGGCTAGTGGTTGAGTTCAAGATTTCTGAGCTTTGGTGAGTCCTCATGCTTCAAGGACGGAGTTTTATTGTTTCACTTTCTTTCATGTATTTTCTCTTTTGGACATGATGTATGGGCTAGGCCCAATTTCATTCTATTGTATTAGATGGCTATGATGAAACAAGAGTTTTAGACTTCCACTTACAGAAGCTCATAATTCCAGATATTCTATTCATCCGGGTGCCACTAAGATGTACCGTGATCTACAGGAGGTCTATTGGTTGAATGGCATGAAGAGGGACATCACAGTTTTTGTGGCTTAGTGTCCTAACTGTCAACAGGTGAAAGTGGGAAGTGATAAGCATGGACTTTATTATAGGTTTACCTCGTACACGCAGACAACATGACTCCTTTTGGGTGATAGTGGAAAGAGTCACTAAGTGAGCTCACTTCTTAGCAGTCAAGAGTACAGATTCAGCAGAGGACTACACCAAACTCTACATCAATGAGATAGTCAAGTTGCACAGGGTTCCCTTGTATATCATCTCAGACAGAGGTCCTCAGTTTACCTCTCATTTCTGGAGATTGTTTTAGAAGGGTCTTGGTACTAAGGTGAATCTCAGTACAACATTTTATCCTTAGACAGATGGTCAGGCAGAGGGTACCATTCAGACCTTAGAGGACATGTTGAGAGCTTACGTGATTGATTTCAAGCGTAATTGGAATGATCACCTACCTCTCATAGAGTTTACCTATAATAACATCTTTCATTCTAGTATTCAGATTACTCTTTATGAGGCATTGTATGGGCGTAGATGCAGGTCTCCAGTTGGTTGGTTCGAAGTAGGTGAAGTAGCTTTGATTGGGCTAGATTTGGTTCATGAGGCTATGGATAAAGTTCAGCTCATAAGAGATAGACTAAAGACAACTCAAAGTCGTCAGAAGTCCTATGCAGATGTGAGGATAAGGGACTTAGAGTTTGAAATCTATGATTGGGTTTTCCTGAAGATGTCACCCATAAAAGGGGTGATGAGATTTGGCAAGAAAAGGAAGCTCAACCCTATATGTAGGTCCTTGAAGAATCTTGAAAATGGTTGGTGAGGTGGCTTATGAATTAGAGTTGCCAGCAGAACTAGCAGCGGTTCATCCAGTCTTTCACATTTCCTTGTTGAAGAAGTGTGTGGGTGATCCGGCATTGATAGTACCTTTATAGAGTGTGGCTTTAAAGGATAGCGTCACCTATGAAGAGGTTCCAGTTGAAATTCTTGACCGTCAGGTTTGTAGGTTGAGAAATAATGAAGTTGCTTCACTAAAGGTTTTGTGGAGGAACCAGTCCGTAGAGGGAGCTACTTGGGAAGTAGAAGCAGCCACGATGGCCAAGTATCCTCACCACTCTCCTTCCGATTCTGTTTGAGCTTGAGGTAATAGTTACTCTCCGGCCTCTCAACTTACTCTTGTGTAATTAAGTATTAGTATCATGTTTCCTCAGTTATCATTACATTCCAGCATATTTGCATGTTCATGGAACTCAGTTAAGTTAGATATCAGTTTATAATATTCGTTTGGTAGGGATTTCAGCTCTTTCCTCTAAACTCAACTTGTTTAGACTTCATTCGAGGACGAATGATCCCAAGTGGGAGATATTGTAACACCTCAGAAAATATGACTACTACTGAACAAGGGAAAAAGTGTGAACCACGGAGGGGTCCATGGGTCGTGTATAGGAAAACGAGCCGTCACCCCCCATCGTGGTTCATACTTGGCAGAATGTGGAGGACCGCAGAACCCTTCACGGGCCGTGGAACCTCACACGGTCTGTTAAGTGGGCCGTCAAAGTGTCCAGGAACCACCCAACTTACTGTGCGGTGGCCTACACGGCCCGTGGTGCTTCACACGGTCCGTGAAGTGGACCTGAGTGGGGCAGTTCAGCCTTTAAGTATGGGTCGACTCCAAACGTTCATATATTTTAGCATAAAATGAATGAGGTTGCCAATGACCTATCAAATTAAAGATATTTTAGTCTTCTTTCCAACTCCACTGAGTTTGCTAAAATCCAAGCTCGGAGTAAAAAGTTACACTTGTTTCAGTAGAGACCTGTTGGGTAGGGCTATAACCACGACCCAGTTGACGGGCCGGTGTTCTAATGACGGTCCGTCAGTCCCATCGTGAAGACCATTTCACCAGTTTTAAGTCAGGGTCATTTTGGTCTTTTCCCTTATGCATTGGGCACTTTAACTACGTCGTTTAATGCCTAAACTACGTCGTTTTACTCGATCTAAGCCTAATAATCTAGTCAAACAATACCCAGAACCCTCATTCTCAAAAAATCACCCAACTTAGAGAGAAAAGAAGAGGAAAAGCCAATTGTTTGTCCCAAGAACAAGCAGGAGTGTTCTTCGAAGTTCAGCCCTGAAATCCAAAAACTTTCTCCATGGATTTCGTCACCAAGTATGTGGGATTTCACTAGTGGGTTCCTTTCACCCATTAGGTCCCTAGAATTCAGTTAGTTCTCCATATTCTCATAAACTGTTCAGACCTTCGGTTTCTAGATTTTCAAGATTTATTGTGATTATGGTTCCTTGGATCTAAATAATTTATTTCTTGATAATTTAGTATAATTTTAATGCATAACACTCAGATGCCTAGCTTGTATAAATTTATCCTGGTTCATGAATTATACTTGCTAGGCCAATAAGACTGAAAATCATGCTTCAGATTTCGAATGTCATATTCTCAGTATATAAATGTTGCATTCTCAGTTATCATGTTAGTGTTTTGACCTATTAGGTATTTAGTGCATTTTACCTTCGTGAATATTCAGTGGGAAGTAGACTTAGCACCGAGTTGGACTAGGTTTCAGCTTACCCTCAAAGTCCCAGAACTACGTGCCAACGTAGGTTAAGAAGTCCCCACTGTTGGGCATCAGTTTTAGTGACCACGCCACAATTATGCCTCTATAGCCCTAGCAAGGTATATTGGGTCCTCTCGATGGGGCGTATACATCGGACTCCACGTTTGTCTCACGTGGTTTATATCGGTTAATAGTAGGTCCCACAGTCAGACACTTATTGCATTGACCAGGTTTTCAGCATTTACTCCAGTACTCAGCTCAACATATTAGTTACATGATCAGTATTTGGTCATTGCATTTAGCTCAGATTCCAGTTACACTTCAGTATAGTCTATTTTCCATATTCCTTATTCTATTTCTTAGTTATATCATTGTTCAACTTAGTATCTATATCTTGCATGCTCAGTATATTTAAAGTACTGATGCATACTTTTGTGCTACATCATTTTATGATGTAGGTTCAGGCGTTCAGCGTCCAGATCACGCTTAGTTCGACTCTCAGTTTGAATTCAGCAGCTTCAGTGGTGAGTCCGCATACTTCGAGGACAAATAGACATGCTTTGCTTTTCAGTCTTTATTTCCAGTTTTCAGTGTTGTTAGAGTTAGTTTGGGGCATGTCCCAGCAACTAAATTTAGTTAGAGGTTTTTCAGACATAGTAGTAGATTCAGCTCAAGTTGTTAAGTGTTGTTTCAGTCATCACTAAACTCTTATTATATCTTATATATTTAGACTAGTTGGGTTTTCCCCATTTCAAATATCCACTGTTTTTAGCTTCCGCATAGTGCATGATTTACTTAGTTATTTTTCAGTATGTTTTTCATATGCCAAACTCAGGGTTGACTTGGGGTCACTCTTGATCCTAGGTCCTGTGTTATGTCTAAGGGGTAGCCTCGGGGAGTGACAAAAAACACGACCTACACCTATAAAGGATTTTAATGTGTGCAATATCATTTCTTTTGATGTAGCAGACGTGACATGGGTTATCTTGGAGCTTCCATTTGTGGAGAAGACAATTCTAGTTTCAAATTGAGAGTTGTGGGAAGTGACCTTTCTCTGATTCATACTTGTGGTTTAGGGGCTACTACTTTTAATGTCTGGATTTTGAAGAATAGCAGCGTACATGTATATTGGACGAAACGGTTCACCATCAGGAAATGATGATTGACTCGCATCTATTTTGTTGATATTTCTTATACTAGGTGGCTATTTTTGTAGTGATATACATTGTTTTTACAAAAAAATAGAGAGATGCAACCTAAACTTGTTTTGGATAATTGAGTTTCAGGAAGTGGAAGCTAATTCCGTACTTGCTGCTGAATGCATGGATCGAAATGATGAAGCCTTGTCATGATTTGTTTTCTTTCTCCATCGTGTCTGTTGTATTTAGTATCAGACTTGTAGTTCTATCTTGTATAATGAGGATTCATATAACTTGATTCCGACTTGCACACAAAGAAATTTAAAGGAAACCTTGTGGATGGTTGGCCTACTTTTCAGGGTGAAAGATTATTATTAGATGTTCAAGTAAACTTAGCAATTATGAAAATGCCCCAGATCTAATTAAAGAATTTTATTACCAAGTGCAATATGTACAACTCAAAAGGGTTGTGTTGGACAGATTGCCCCAACTTAACCTTTTGCAGTTTCAAACCCCAGCAGTGGCTTCAGAGTTACAGAAGATGCATACTTGTTCATCCAAAAAAAAGTTTTATCATCTATGAAGCTTGTGTGCATGCAAAAGAACGTATCTCTCTGCTCGACAAGATGTCTCCTTTTTCTACACAAATCCAGAGAAGCTCGCAAGTAGCAGCCCTATTCCACATCAAGCACGTTGAAATCCCCTGCCACTTTAGTATAACAAATGTTTCTAGATTAAGGATTGATATAACCAATGATAAATGGATCTCGAGGATTCATATAACTAATCTCAACTAATTGTATACATTCGAGAAATTTTTTAAAAACATCAGCCCCGCAAAACAAATTAGCCAGCAAAAAAATGAACCCCCTCCTACAGATACCAATAACAATAATATCCCCAAAGAGGACTACAATCAAAATGACCAATCAAAGCCCACATTTGCTGCTGCTGTCCAAACAACTCTGGCAGCTACAAAAACTTCTACTACTATTGATATTCAACATGGGACTTATCCAGGTAAGCCAGTTGTATACTTTAGTGACGAAGATTACTTTTTTTTCGTACATAAAAGTCCAACAAGCCTCATTGTCATGCATATTTAAAATCAGCAGCCAAATATGTCAAGAACCAAGTCCATGTCTCGTTGCTTTCTTATTCAACTCTATAACTCTCAATTGCAGAATCATCAGTAGATCACAACCATCAGAATCCGACTCTACAACTGCTATTTTTCCCTTTACTTCAATACTAAGAAGATCTCTTTCACCCATAAATGCTCTTTTTTCCCTTTCCATGGTTATTGAGTAATTTGTTATCACATAAATCAGCCTCCAAGTCACTAAAGTCATTGTCACAACTTGCACAATGGAGGGCATAAATGTAATCTGAGGTCAAGTTAAAGGGCATATTTATGTATTATGCCAAAAAACACATAAATAGCAAATAACAATTAACCAAAGTTTAATTGTAAATCTCTTGCAAATTTTCTAACTAATTATTTCGCATGAAAATCAGAATATTATATATACAGAAAATTTCCATGTTATTTGTTTTTACAGGTGAATCTCTTATAAAATTGATGTATTTTTCAATAAAACCCTCAAGTAATTTGTTAATATTCTAATGTTAATATATCTTTTATTCAATTCCACATTACTACAATAGTTATGCACATTTTTTTTCAAGATGAACCTTAAAGTTTTTTATGGATTTTGAGTCAGGAATAGATGTTAATACTCAAGGGTGGCTCAACACAGCCTAAAGAGAAATTTCATTTAGAGACCTAAAACTAAACAAACTTCATATGTATTAATATAAAATATATTTTTCATAAACTTTTTAGATGCAAATTATTACTTAATATTTTTTATATAAATTGGTCTTGTTTACTTGAACAACAGGAAAATCCAACTCAATTGACTAAGTTGTTGGCCAATCGTCCTGAGAATTTGAAGGTTGTTGTTCATCCTAAACCCAACAAAGGTTTGTCTTCTGGTACTCTTTTGGCAGTTACAATTCCTGATCTTGTTAAAAACTCAATAGCATCAGGAAAATAGAAAGTGTGTAGCTGCTAGCGTTGCATGCCCGCATAGATCGACCTGCAAAAAGTAAAGTACTTAAAAAACTTACACTCATTTAAAAGGAAAAATTCAGGTTTAGCTTTTCAAAAAGTAGTAGATGGACGCATAAAATGTGAGTGAGCATTCACCCGGCTAAGCTTCTCTTTACTCATTTTAACTAATGTAGCTTCTATAAACACTTTCATTTAAAACAAACATGAGAGGTTACCTCGTCAACATGAGCGAACCACCGAAGGCCAAATGTGGGGTTTATGTTAGTGGGTTCATTCAGCGGAATGAGATAACAAGTTTCATAGATATTAAACTCAGCAGCAACAGATTGTAACCATTTATCATCTTTCTCTTCTTTTAGTAAGCAAACAGCTGCTGCATTCCCTTTGAATGCTATGTCAGTGAAGTCAATCCAAACAACTATTGGATTCTCTTTGTGTATGCATAAGTAGACATTTAACCAAATGTACCTTCCATACAACACATCTAGTAGTTAAAAATACATCGAAACTTGACATCAATTAGATAAAAGAAGTTCAGGATACTCACCCAAAGATCACACTCACCTGGACAACTTTTTTCGCATTATCTTCTATTCTCAAGTGTAAAATATCACCCTGTTGGCTGAACATGAGTCAGGAAAGCATCCCTTCATCAAATTTGATCTGCAAATCCAATTGACTGAACCTGAGTCAGGATAGGGCATGCCTGAATTGAATTTGATCTGCAAATCCAATTGGTTGAACTTGAGTCAGGACAGGACATGCCTGAATCCAACTGGAGTTCGCATTGGTGGAGGAACTAGATCAGGGAAAAGAGAGATTCATTATGCTTATGGTTGACAAATCAAATGACAAAGAGATAGATCAGCGTTGGTGGAGGAACTGGAACGGAAAAAATAGGGATTCATTTCTGATTAGGACTTGGGTTGACAATTTAAACAAGAGAGATAGATCTAGCATAGCTTTCGAAACAACTTGCATAAATTCATTTGGAATTAAGTAAAAACTTGCATAAAGAAGTCAGATCATCGATAAGGTCACCATTTAAACTAGTAATTAGCTAACCTGACAAATAAAAAACAGGTTACACCGAAATATGCAGTGAACTACATTTGATTCAGAGCTGCAAAGTAGCTTAATCTTGCATACTTGAAGGCAGCGGTGGATATCTAGGGTATCGAGTTAAGGTTTGCGCAAAAGTTGTTTCCGAAAACCCTAACCCGATACCCTAGATCTGCCGCTGCCTTTAAGTAAGCTAGGCCAAGCTACTTAGCAGCTTTGAATTAAATGTACTTCATTGCATATTCTGGGGTAACCTATTGTCTGATTTGTCAGGTTAACTAATTATTACTAGTTTCATTGGTGACCTAATTGATTATCTGACTTCTTTATGCAAGTTTTTACTTAATTGCAAATGAGTCTATGTAAGTTGTTTCGAAATCTAGCTGGATATATCTCTTTCTGGTTTGAATTTTCAACCCAAGTCCTAATGAGTAATGAATCCCTATTTTTTTTGATCCAGTTCCTCCACCATCGCTGATCTATCTCTTTCTCGTTTGATTTGTCAACCCAAAACCTAATGAATCCCTCTTTTCCCTGATCTAGTTCCTCCACCAGCGTGAACCCAGTTAGATTCAGGCATGTCCTTTCTTGACTCGGGTTCAACCAATTGGATTTGGATATCAAATTCAATTCAGGCATGCCTCGTCCCGACTTAAGTTCAGCCAATTTGATTTTTAGATCAAATTCAATTCAGGCAAGGTGGATGATATTTTGCACTTGAGAACAGAATACAATGTGGAAAACTTATCCATGTGGGTGTGATCTTTGTGTAAGTATCCCAAACTTCTTTTTTTCTAATTGATGTCAATTTGTAGTGTTTTTTAAACTGCTAGATGTATTGTATGGAACGTACCATCATACCCCAGTTTAAGTAGGTTAAAATTGTGTACGACATATTGATAATTCCTAAATTCATAACTAAGTTAAGAAGTCACCACCTAATTGTTTACGGTGAATTAGGACACCTAAAATTGATCAAAATCATTTCTAAAGTTAAGTCCATTTTAAATTTTACTAAAAATAAGATTCTAAATAAGGATTCAACTAACCTAAAGGGAAGGTATTAAGCACCCTTTAACATCCATTAACAATGGTTAATCGACCGAACATAAATTAATTAATTACGCTAAATATGACTGATTTAAAAAATACTAAGTGGGTTTATAAATAAATTTGCCAAGTAAAAAGATTTCTTAAGAAAAACATATATGGAAAAACTAGAAGGGTATTTGATTAGGTAAAATCTCAAGTTTTAGGTTAAAATTATGTAACGACCGGTTCCTATCGGTATAGAAAAGCCAACGGGGAAAATTTTTGGGCCGGAAAACTTTTTGGTAGTACCTTAAAATTTTCCAACCTAGTTCAGATTTGGATGAAATCGGAGTCAGTAAGGTCTAAGGAAATCTGGTAACAAACGGGAGATCAAATTGTGAATTTGATCATATGAGCAGATAGATAAGACGTTAATGAACCCGTACGACTTTACAGAATCGAATTTGGGCGAGTGGAACTCCCGAAAATGGTCTTAGCGTGAACGGATATTTTCTGAGTGTCATGGGGTGAAGATGTGTTGTGAATTGGGTGTTTGGAACTCTTAATTTAGCTCTCTGTTTCTATGCAAGCCGCCAAGGCTGGATTTTCCCGCCAGGGCGGGGCCGCTGTGGCGGGGCAGACACGACTTAAAGTCAGAAATAAACCCAAAAAATGTTTTATTCTACAATTTTTGACCTTGAGAGCTAAGGAACAAACCCACGTGTCTTCTTGACAGTTTTTCACCATTCTTGAGGCTAAAGGTAAGGTTTTCACTCCCCGAATCCATTTTTTGATCCGTAGAACTTAGTTTCTTGGGTAATTATCGATGGGGGGGGTTTTTAATCTAAGATTTATGGTGGAAGAAACCCTAAACTGGGTATGGAGATCAATGGTTTGATCTAGGGTTACTTTATTGATTATAATCCAGGTATTTAGGTCTTGTTTATTTATCCTCGCATTATTATTATTGTTTGTAGACCAAGAACAAGGGGAAAGAATCTGGAAGGGGAAGAATCAAGTTTCTTAGGGGATTCAAGCATTGTTCGAGGTAGGTGATGGTTGTGATTTCATGTGGTGTGATATATGTATGTTCTTGCTTCATTATATTGCATGTATGTATGTGAATGTTGCATTATTGATCATACTAATCGTAAATGAGTATGAACGAATAACTATATGCCATGAATCACCTCTTAATTGTATGATTGTGAGAATGTACATTGTGATTGTGGTATGTTGAATGGAGCGGGTGTCACGTTCCGACACACTAACTGGGATCAGATGTCACGTACTGACATAAATATTGGAATGGGTGTCACGATCCGATACACTAACTTGGAACGGGTACCACGATCCGGTACACTAATTGTTTGGGTATGGGTTCCATGAGAGGACCAATGAATTGTTATACATATGCGTATTGTTGAGAAGGTGGAATTGCACATTGATCCTGAAATGATATTGATATTGTATATGTTCGGTGTATGCATGTTTATGATGTTGTAATGACTTGAATATATTGCACTTAGTGGGATAGCCGCGTGATCCTACCAGTACATTGTGGTTGTATACTGATACTGCACTTGCTCTTTCTTTGTTGAGTACATGGCATCTTCAAGCGGCTACTGACAAACCTCGTTTAGAAGATCAGTGATCGTCATCGAATTCAAGGGTGAGGAGGTTCTTCCGGGCTTCCTTAAGTTTCTTTCTGTTTAGTCCATCTTATTCGGATTTAGACTAGTTCATTAGATATTCCTATGCTTAGCTTGGGTTGTACCCATTTCTTTAGACTATGGTTCTTTGTTAGAGTTTTGGTACATTGACTTTCAGGTTCTAGGCATTTAATTCCGCATTCATTTGTTTGACTTTTAGAGTTTATGGGAACTCTACTTTATTTCTGCATTTAAACCTGCTTCTATTTCTTTAAATGCGTAGATTCATGGTTAGTTGGGTTGTAGTAATGGTTCTTCCATCGGAGGGTTAGTGTGGGTGACAATCACGATCGTCTGGGTTGTGACACATTAAAATCATTTAACTTTTTCAATATATAGGTACAAATAAGTTTTTCTCAAGAGTCCAAATTAAATGCAACAGGCTCTTTTCAAAACATTATGTTAACATTGATAGGAAAACAACTTACGATGGTAGTAAACTTCAGTTCAAATTACCGCAAGAAAACTTCTAAAATTATTTCGTTTTGGAGAAGAGTTGGAACTAAGAAAATGGTTTTGGAGGAACAACCACATTGTTAAAACATCCCAAATTGAAATAATTCTATATACAAAACTCAAAATCATTAAAACATATTAATAAATCATACTCGACCAACTGTAATTCATGAATCAAATCGGCTAGTAATCAATAATCATATAACTAAGATAAAAGTGTTAGTCATGCCAAATAAGTGAGCAAGCAGATATAAGAAACAATTATTATGATGATAATAAGATAACCAAAATCGGCTCCCCACAAAAAGAACAAATTATTTCTTATTGTGGTTGTGATGTAAAGCAGGAAGAAAGCAAGGATGTGCAGACTCCATGTGAGAATGGTACCGTTGAGTCTCATGTCGGGACTCTTTGGCTCCAATGTGTACATGTAAACAAATATAAGAGAGGAAATAAGAATTAACAGATCTCGACAACTATTCAAGAGTTTTAGATCCTTTTTTTATGATTAAACATAAGGAATAGATGTGCTGCAATAATAGTTTGAATATTGTAACGACACAGTTCATAACAATATCTCTAAAATTAATACTAACTTTCAGCAGTGTTATGGGAGAGAGATTCAGATACAACCTTAAATATATTCATGTGCTATCCAAAAACTCACCCAAAGGTTTAGTATAAATTATTTGCTCAAAAGACTTCTAACTTACAAGCTAGAACTCTTACAGAAGGAACATAATAATTACATAAAAATGTAAATATGATTTTAAAGCAAATTCAACATCGTAAAACTAAAAAAAGGGGAAAAGGAAGTTGAGGTTACTGTTTGTGGAGCAGTGAACTGAGGTTGTCGATCAAGGATCTTCGACAAAGTCAAGAAAATAAAGAGTATGGTAGAAGATGCTTTCGTAAGATGATATTAAAATGTAAGTATTATTGTGAGTGTTCAAGCCTTTGAGAAAGTATTTTTATAATGAAACAATGAAATATGTCCAATGTTTTCGGGGTGCTTTTGGATGAGAGTTTGAGATATATTTATAAGCATAAAATTAGGCTTAAGGTCTCATCTTTTGAAGTTCAAAGTTAGGAGATGATTTTGGATTTCACAAACTGAGCCGTTTGAACACTGAAATTCTGCCCAAAAAAATCAAAATCAAAAAGCTCTTTGGCTTCTTGCATTGACCGAATCTTCTCTTTTGATGAGAGAGCAGCGTTGAAGTGAATAAAGCTATGAGAGAGGTATAACATTTTCTAAAAATGTTGTGACAACATTTGTTTAGTGTTGATGGAGATAGTGAACTTTCATTGGAATGAGAGGGGGAGGAGCGTCTAATAGAGCAAACTGCAAAGAAAAGACCTAGTTGGACTCGGAATTAATGGAACAATATTGGATGAATTGGGCCTAAATTTGTTGGGCTCGATTCGGTTGGGCCACAAATTGGGTACAAATTTGATGGGTTTTCCTTGAGAAAATTTCAGAAATAGCAAACATAGTAGATATAATAAGGCTCTATAGCTATAGTTTTGATAATTACGCTCCATAGTTATAGTTCATTTGCAATGGAGGCTACGGTTTGTATATTTCTCTTGCGAATAAGGTAAGTATATACAAATTTTATATTTATACATTTAGGAATTTTCAGAACTCCATTTGTATATTTCGCTTGCCAATGTACAAATATGGTAATTTATTATAATTTTTTCATAAATCATATACAAGGGTAAGCATATACAAAATTTTGAATTTATACAATAAGAAATCGAATTATATGAATTCCTGATTTATACAAATCGGGCGAATTATACATATCAGGCGAATATCAAAAATTGGGGAAACTAAAACTGCGAATTACATTATTCTTAAACTGTAGCTGTTGTACCTAATATAGGCTAAATGTTTGTTATTCTGCATAATTTTCCCTTTTTCCCTTTTCTTTTTGAAGAATATTCATTCTTTGATCTTCTAATTTAATAACTAGTATAAATTATCATATTCATTATATGATACATGCCAATTTCAATTGTGCCGTTGTGGACAGACTCAAGCTAGTTCTTTTCTAGATGTTATAACACCAAACGGTTTATTTGGGCTTGGTATCGAGACAAACCAAAAAAATGATCCATAGTCATATATAAGAAATAAAAATAAACATCAAAATGCATGCACTAAATAGAGTAAACAGAGACTCAATGGAGAAATGTTATGTATACTTGACAAAGATTAGGTCCAGAAGCCCACAAACCTTCTTATATTTCTTCAAACCCATTATAAAATCACTTAATCAGATAGTTTATTTAACAGAAGTCAAAATTCACATTCAAATTATCGGTTTGGTAGTGCAAATGTGAATCAGAATGTTGCTTCCCTAAAAAAGTTAAGAATAGAAGCAGAGATTGGAGTGATCGAAACCCTAGAATTTTTGTTTTGTGAGTAAAGAAAATGAAAGTTACAAAGGCTGCACCGCTGTAGGAGTGAGTTATGTACTCTATATTTGTATTTTGTTTGTCGCTGGAAAAACAAAATACAAACATAGAGTACATCTCTCACTCCCGCAGTGGCGCACCCTCTTCAACTTTCATTATCTTCACTCACAAAAAGAAAATTCTAGGGTTTCTGTCTTCTGTTCTATTGATAACTCCAATCTCTGCTTATATTCTCAACATTTTTAGGGAAGCAGCATACTGATTTCGACTTGCATTGACAAACTGATCATCTGAAGGTGAATTTTGAGTGTTGATAAATAAATTGAGTATCTGATTAAGTGATTTCATCATGGGTTTGAAGAAATCTAAGAAGGTTTCATGGGCTTCTGGACCTAATCTTTGTCAGGTACAAACAACATTTCTCCATCCAGTCTCTGTTTACCCTATTAAGTGCATGAATTTTTATTTTTATTTTTATTCCTTATATACGACTATGGATCAATTTTAGGTTAGTCTCTGTTTCTAGTATATATTGATATAGATGTGTTTTTGTTGCAGAAAAGCACACAAATGATATAGCTTGCACAATTCTTCTACATTGTTTCTTTCTTTAAAAAACTAGTTTAGTGGTTTAGTTATGAATTCTATGATTTATTGTAACAACTTCAACTAACTTTCAAATAGAAGTTAGTAGCGGAAGGATTATTAGTTAATATAGGAGATGCGGAAGGAGTGAAATGCAAATAATAAAAATCTTCAGGAAACATGAAAACTTAGGAGTTTTGGTGTGAATGAGAGGGTTTGATTATGAAAAATTATTTTATACACGTTTAGGGTAATTTAGTTGACTTCCTAAAGGATTTTAGCATAAAAATACTCTTAAAAATAAATAAAAAGAGTTAGAAGTCGGGATTTTATTCCAGCGGACAAATGATAGATGTGTTTTTATTGCAGAAAAACACACAAATGATATTGCTTGCACAATTCTTCTGCATTGTTTCTTTCTTTAAAAAATGGTTTAGTGGTTTAGTTATGAATTCTATGATTTTTTGTAATAACTTTAACTAACTTTCAAATAGAAGTTAGTAGCGGAAGGAGTGTTAGTTAATATAGGAGATGCGGAAGGAGCGAAATGCAAATAATAAAAATGTTGAGGAAACATGAAGGAAATTCTTGGAAGATGAATCCTAGCCTTAGTGGTTCTAGAAGTTCTTGAGCTTAGGAGTTTAGGAGTGAATGAGAGGGTTTGATTATGAAAACTTATTTTATACACGTTTAGGGTAATTTAGTTGAATTCCTAAAGGGTTTTAGGATAAAAATACCCTTAAAAATAAATAAAAAGAGCTGGAAGTCGGGATTTTATTCCAGCGGACAGTGAGGATTCACTCCACATCGTGGAGCAGCTGTTAGGTTATAGCGCCTCTAGTAAATCAGTCATAAATGTTTATTTAGAACTCGGATTGAGGAAAACTTGATGACATTGGATAGAAGACTCATAGACCTTTAATTTAATAGGTCATGAGACACATACTTCTTTATATGCTAGGAGATATAATTGTTTAAAGTTGACCTAAGTAGAATCTTATAGCAAAATTTAATCAGTATGAAAGCTTTAAACTTAACTTTGTGTTAGGAGATTCTTATGATCTTAATTCATATCCAAATATATTTCCACGTTAAATAATTCACCTTAAAACATAAGAAAAATATAATAATCACCCGATACGACCTTATACCCAAATGAAGAATGGTTCGGGTCTTAGCTTAGAAATTTCAGGGGTGTTATATATAGTCATAGCAAAAACACTGTGTGGTTATAATTTGTATCATGCCCTCAGAAATGTACCTGAGTTTAGAGATAAAATTTTACTAAATATCACACAAGAAATGAAGGAAGAAACAATTCAGCAAGCTCTAATGAGGTCCGCAAGTCCATAGAAGGATATTTTTGTTGAGAACTTACCTTTAAGAGGAAAGAAAATCTTGTTGGTTGAGGATGATCCGATGTCACTTATGATTTCCAATAAAAATGGTTTCTAAGAACCTTGGTGTGCACAATAGGTTTCTAAGCTTTTGTTGCACCAAGCTACTTAGAAACCATTTTTTTTGGAAATCATAAGTGATGTCAGATCATCCTCAACCAACAAGATTTTATTTCCTCTTAAAAGTATGTTCTCAACAAAAACATCCTTCTGTGGAATTGTGGACCTCATTAGAGCTTGTTGAATTGTTTCTTACTTCATTCTTGTGTGATGGTTGGTAAAATTTTATCACTAAACTCGGGTACATCTCCGAGGGCATGATACAAATTATAACCATGGAGTGGTTTTTCTATGACTATATCTGTTGAAGGTAATGTATCCTCAACTACACCTGGTTTATCAAGAAAAACAATGCGAAAAAATTCTTGGGAAAATCCTTTCTGAATTCAGCCATATCTCGACTTATTTCTTCAATTGCTCCAACACTCGGGTCAATTATGATTAAGATGAAACTTATTAGTGCCCTCCTTGAACCAATTCCTCCGCCTCTCCTCTGGGATGATGAGATATCGAGATAATAATTGATATCTTTTACATATAGAGCATTGAGGGACTGTGGGTCGAAGAATAAAGAGGTGAAAGAAGTAAGGGAAAAGAGTAAGGAGCTAGAGAGAGAACATTGCTAGTCCGGGTGAATTGAATTATATAGAAAAGGACAAGGTAGTGGAGGGGGAAAACAAAATGAAGGGGAAAAGGAATCAGGTTCCAAACACGAGGAAACAAATGGTAATTAGATCAATAGCATTTCTGATCTAAAGGAGATCTATAACACCCCGGATTCGAAACGAGGCATATAGCTACTTTTTGGAAAGTTGTAGGTGCCAGCCACGGAGGCCAACCACGGCCCGTAGGTGGGTCCATGGGTTGGCCAGCTTGCCCAAAGATTTGAGACCCAGAACCATGGCTCGACCTACGGGCCGTAGGTTAGATCACGGTCCGTGGTCAGGGTCCGTTGTTTGAGGTCTTATTTTTCAAGGTTTCTGACACCAAACCATGGTTCACCAGGACGGACCGTAGGTCAGGCCACGGTCCGTCGACTGGGTCCATGGATTGGTAGGTCGGTGGGTTAAGTGGCAGTTATTTCAGGGGTAATTGGGTCTTTTTCGATTTTAATCCAACTTAAGTGATGTCGTTTTTCCTTAAATTAGGATCACTATATATGCCCTTTTAACTCCTAAATTCACCCAATTAAGTCATAAATTTCCAAAATTCATCCTCTCCAAAAATTCTCTCTCTAGAACTTGAAGAAGAGAAAGAAGAAGAAGAAGAAAGTTGGAGCTAGGGTTCAAGGAGAAAGGCTTTTCACACCACATTCATTGGGCATTGTTGATTAAGGTACGGTAGCTTTCATCCATGGAGCCCCTTCAAAATCCCAATTTCAAAGATAGAAATCCCCAAAAGATAGGGTTTGAGTCCAAAGTCATGGATTCCATTTAAAATCGATTCTAATGATAGAATTATTTTATATTAAGCATGAATTGATGATTTCCCATGGTTTTTATGTTGAATTCCCCAAGAACCCATGAAATTCCCATATTTCTCAATTATGATCTTGTGATGTGGGTCTTGGTTGATGAAAGAAGCATGTTATGAAATTATGCATGTAGTGATTGGGCTACTTGAATTATGATGATATCCATGTCTAGTGTAGTGAATTCTAGATGTGTTGACTGAGTATGAGCTTAGAACCTTGAAGGGCAAAGTATGAGAATTATGCATGTTTATGAGATTTATGTATATGCTTTAAGAACACTTTGAGAGTGAAGTGTCTATGATTATGATGTAGTTGTTGTGTAGTTGAAAGGATATTCTCACTTACACACTTATGCATTAATACAATATGATGTGAAACTTTTTCTCACAATATGAAGATTCTAAGGTTGAAAGGCTTTCTCACCTATTGAATCTATATGTAGACATGGGCGGTGAAAGGTTATTCTCACGCATGATCTAAGAGCTATCCTATGAATTATGTTGGATTGAGTATCAAGACATTCTTTCATAAATATGAATTAAGTCAAGACTTAATATGTACTCCATGAGAATTAATGCTTAGCACCGAGTGGATATTGTATATGAGATGGAAGCTCTCCCGTTAGTAGAGGTCGGGTTTCCAAAAGAAGTATCATGAGATGGAGGCTCTCCCGCTAGTAGAGACTCGGTTTCTAGTAGCAATCTCCTTATCCCATAACTATGTGCCCCCATAGGTTGATTAGCTAGTGGATCCACTTAAGCTAGCTGTTCATGGTTCTACCTTAGGCAAGTAGACCAACCCTTTTCGGTGTGGGAGACACCGGGTGATCATGTTTTAACTCACATGATCTCTATGTCGGTTAAGGCTAATTTTCCCACAATAAGAATATTAACGAACTAAGGCTACTTAAAAAAGTATATTTTATCTGTTCAAAAGCTTATAGATGATGTAGCTTGCATTAGTCATGATGTTATGAACTATGTTTTCCAACTATCTCTATTATGATGTTTAAACTTGGTAAAGTTCATAGCATGAAATAAAAATGTCATTCTTAGTATGTTTTAAATGTTTTTATGCATAGCTCTCATACTTAGTGCATTTTTGTACTAACGCATACTCTTGCCTACATTTTTTTTCCAAATGTAGGGTCCGACAGGCAGGGTTCCCATTCTAGTGGCTAGAGCTTGGACTCTGATTTCATTCTGAGCTTGGTGAGTCCTCATGGGTCGAGGACGGACTTTCCTTATTGTAGTTTCACTTTCGTATTTATTTTTTTGAACATGATGTATGGGCTAGGCCCACTTTCATTCGATTGTAATAGATGTCTATGTTGAGACATGAGTTAGATTTCCCTTTTTCTTTAAAGATCCTTTGGAGTAAAAATGTTGTTTTAACTCTTTATTATTCTAGTACTTTATGTTATGATATGCTAAGTGGCTTATATGGAGTCCTTCGGGGTTCTATATACCATGGTACATCTAGGGGGTACCCTTGGGTTGTGACAAACTTCGTATCAGAGCACAAGGTTTAGAATGATTCTAGGATGATGTCTCATAAGCCACGTCTAGTAGAGTCTTGTTCATGAGTGTGAAGCATGCCACATTCATGAATGAGTGATGATTCCGAGATTTGAACTCATTTAGGGCTTTGTTTATATAAATTTAGTGTCCTCAAAAGCGTAATTTGTACCATAAAATGATGATAAAGCCTTGATTTTCAGGTATATGGATTGAGGAGCAAAGCAAGGACACTAACTGGCAGAAAAGAACAAAACAAACTGAAGAGGTGAAGAAACGCGAGTCAGAGGATCGCCAAGAGCACTTGGCGTGTCGCTGAGTGACTACTTTAACCGCCTAAAGTTCCAGTGTGCCAGCCCTGAGGGAAGAAACCAAGTAGGCGACAGAAAAGGGGCAGTCGACGAATCGCCGAGCAGTTCCGCCATACCAAAAGAGATCGCCCAAAGTTACAGGACTTGAGGATGCTGAGAGCCAAGGCAGAAAAGCGAAAGAAGAGAGCAATGGGAGGTTCACCGAGTGGTTCGCCGAGCCCGACGTACCTAATGGCCCTTCGTGGCTAATTTTTGGTAACTATAAATAGAATTTTGAACTGTAAATTAGAGAGTTCCTTTCAGCTTAGAATTTTTCTTTGAAGTCTAGAACAGTTTTAGAGAGTTCCTTAGTAGACTTGAAGACTTTTTGAGATTAAATTTGGAGATTTTGCAAGTGAGTTTCGAATTTTCTTTAAATTGAAGCATCGTAAAGGTTTAATTACTATTAGCCAGTTGATGGCTGATCGATTCGGTAATCGTTTTTACTCGTTTATGATGTTTGGTGAAAACCCCAATTCTTGGGGTGTGATAATGTTATTACGGGTTGAATTAGTTTATGGGTGTTGTTAATTACTAGTTTAAATGCTATCTTGAAGTGAGTTTAATCATTACCTGAGGTTTAATTTATGAATTGTAGTTGCAAATGAAGTTCTAATTTTGTGTTCTTAGCTTGCTCGAGAGAGAGGTTTTAGAACCAAAGCTTTTGATTAATGGTTTGTAGGTATTGGGTTGATTTGGGTTCAGCTCGAGAGAGTGAATCCTAAACCCAATCCTACCCATCTTGCTCAAGAGAGAAGATGCATTAAGGTTATGGGCTGTTCTTAATTGCTATGCTTGTTGATGTTCGAGAGAAATCACTTGAAGCAGATTAGTTGTTCGAGAGAAAACTATTTCAATTATAGTCTAGCCTACCCACTAATATGTAGCTATTTACTAGTAGTTTCAATTACACATATATCAAAATTTGCCTATAATCGATCACATCCCGAGAATTCCTCTCCTTACTGTTATCTCAATTTGTTTGTGACTGTATTGTAGTTGATAATTGCAAACCAAAAACCCCCCATCTGACATATAATGTCACCCCTTTAATTTGTTTCATGTAATTTTTTGATAATTTCTATTCCTATATCTAGTTAGATCACATTTGTACTTCTTAATTGAACTTTGAACATGTACCGCACCCTGTGGGATTCGACCCCAACTCATTTGTTGGATTTTATACTGCTTAACAGTCGTTTACACCTAGAATTAGGTGTGCTTGAAATGTTAATCAAAATGGCGCCGCTGCCGGGGAGTGGTTTTGTTTAAAGTCTTTTATTGAAGTTAAATTGTGATCTTTGTAGTTATAGTTGAATCTACTTATTTTAGTTTTTGGTTTTGTGTTGCCTGTGTTAAACAGAGGAGGAGATGAGCGTTAACAAAAGTAATGGTAGCCAAGTGGACCACCAAGATGACATTGGGAATCTCAATGATGTCAATGAACCAAACCATTTGGGTGGTGTTGGTGCCATTCGTTTACCTCCAGCTGAAGGAAACACTGTTTTTCACATCACAAGTACAATGCTTCAGCTCCTACAATTGAAAGGATTGTTTGGGGGGGCTGGCTCATGAGGATCCCAATGAGCATATTAGAAACTTCGTGGATGTTTGTGGGCCGTTCTCATTTAAGAGCATATCGCAACAATCGGTCCGTCTCAGGTTGTTCCCGTTCTCTTTGATGGGTGAAGCTACTAAATGGTTGACTGAGTTACCAAGGGACTCTATTACCTCTTGGGATGAGCTGACCACAACATTTCAAGTGCGATTCTTTCCCCCATCGAAGATGATGACTCTAAGGGATGGCATCCAAGGTTTCAAACGCTTGGAAGGCGAGCCAATCCATGAGACATGGCTGAGATTTAAGAAGCTGGTGCTTCAGTGCCCAACTCATGGACTTCCAGATAATGTGCTGCTGCAATATTTCTATAGAAGCCTTGACTCGGTAAACAAAAGAGTGGTTGATCAACTTTTTTCGTGTGGTATAATGCAACAACCCTATGCAATAGCATCCCAACTCCTTGATTTCATGACCAAGATCAACAAGGCATGGTACATTCGAGAAGACCAAGTCTCTCCTCTTACTTATAAAATGACAAAAGAGCAGATTGAAAAGGATCAAGAGAGAGACCGAAACATGGCCAAAATGATGACCCAGCTGGATATCTTGGCTAAAAATGTCATGGGTGCTAGCGGAAGGAGTGTTAATGCTGTGGGTGCTGGTGGAGCAAACCCCAAAGAAGCACAATTTAAAGCGCTGTAAAATGAGAAAGTGAACTTCCTAGCCAATTAAGAAGGAGGTTATCGTGCAAACTACCCAAGACCGGGTGGAAATCAAGGATGGAATAGAGATGAGGGCTAGAGAGATCGTGACAGAGAATGGCGTGATCGTAACGCCACTTGGAAGGAAAGAGAGGGGGAGAAGGATAGGAATGTTCCTCCCCATGAGCATCAAAAGCCCAAAATTCTGAGGGTGGTCGGACAGAAGATATGCTTTCATGCATTCTCACCAAAGTTGAAGGGTTCGACATAGTGTTGAAAGAGATGAAAGAGGATGTCTCGACTCTCAATCAGACGGTGACCTCTCACGCAGTCTCTTTTAAGCAGCTGGAGACCCAAATGGGTAAAATTTCTTCACATCTGAATCCAAGACAAAAAGGGGGGTTGCCTAGTGACACAATGGCAAACCCCAAAAATGAAGCTTGATTTGGTATCTTACTCGTGCCACGACGTTAACTAAGGTGCTTCTTCGGAGGCAACCCAAGTTTTTAATGCTTCAAGTTTGATTTTGAATAACGGGTGTTGATGTTGCAGGTTGAAAGGGTGAAAAGTGTTGGAAAAGAAGCCGTTTGGCGAGCCAAAAGTCCAGTCGGTGACCACCGTCGAGGTCGGCGAGCCCGACTTGGATGATCCACAAAATCGATGTGGAAGTCTGTAAAACTCGGCGGGCCAATTAATTAATCGGCGACTCACCGAACAGGTCGGCAAGCCCATTTTAGTCCGCCATTTGGACCCTCAAATTGACTGAAGGGCCTGTAAAACTCGACGAGGTAAATAATCGCTCGGCACATCACCGAGTGGTTCGGGGTGGATGACTTGCTCCGCCGAAAGGCCCGCGAACTGAAATGTTTTAAAAGGCCAAACAGTTTAAACTTTTAAAATCTTTCATATTCTCTCATTTCTAACCCCGTACACTCTCACCCGCATTTTAGATTTTTCATATTTTTTCTATTTCGCTTGCTTTTTGTGTGTAATCTCGTGCCTGGACTTGGAATACATTGCCGCCTAGCTTTTCAAAATTTACAATTTGGCATACAAGTTGTTTTTCCAAACTTCGTACTTTAGTTTAGTGGTTAAACTCAAATGCAATAGGTGAATGTGTATTAATATGTGTTGGGTAATTGTTTGAATGGTGTTTTTAAGTGTTGGATTGCCCGTATTGTGTTTGAATTGGTTCCTAAATGCTTAAAAAGATTATTTCCCGTGTTTTGTGCGATTAATTTGATTCTAAATTGTTGGGTAGGGTTTGTGTTACATTGGGTCTAGTTGGTCGAAGTCTAAGTAGCTCCGAGTTGTGCCAAATGATGTAATTTTCTTGATGATGGAGCGTTTGACGCCATTTGTAAGGGAAAAAGTCGTTAAATGGCCAATTTTGGCCCAATCGGGGGAAGTCTGAGTACCCCGAAGGCATGGGTCGTATGGGTCTGAGTCTAATTGCATAGTGTAGGTGTTTGATTTTGATTTCAGGGGCTGCGGGTTTGATTTTGGGAAATAGGGTTGAACACTGGCACGTTGGGACATTTGGCGAGCTGCGACGATCTCGCCGAATGGTTCAGCGGTTCGTCAATGTCCCTCTTTGATCGCCCTTAATTTCGTGATTTGTTTGAATTGAGTACGTAAATTTCGGCGGGAAGCCTGAGCTCGCCGAGTTCACTCGGCGACTCACCGAAAGGTTCCTTTGATCGCCCTTTCTGCGCCCCAAACTCTTAAAATACACTGTAATATTCGGTGGGCAACTCCAAGCTCGCCGATTGGTGTTGGCAATTCGCCGAAGGGCCCTGAACATCGCCGACATGCCTTAATTATGGAGAATTTTTAAGCTGATCCTTTTGGCAAGCCCGATCTGGCTAGCCTAAGCCATTCGGCGATTCGCCGACTGGTTCGGTGAGTCTTTCTGCAACTTGAATTCTGCAATTTTCTTGAACAATTTCTAACATTTTTCGATTTGTTTTGCAGAAATGGCTAGGATGAATTTGGACGATAGTGGCATGCCTCCCCGCAAAAGGGCACGGGCCATTGTTATAAATGAGGGAGCAACTACTTCCACCACAATGAGCAAGAAAACACCTTCGAAGGGAGGCAAAGGCAAGGGCAAGGGTAAGGCGCCCGTAAGTGAGAGACCGGAGCAAAACTCCGGCAGTGATGGGGAATCCTTCGATTCTCAGGCCTCATTCTCGGAGCCTGAGGATAATCAATTGCTATAGACCTGACGAGCAGAGATTAGAACAAAAGCTCGTCAACAACCGTCTAGGATTCCGGAGTCTACCCCTCCTGCTGCAGATACAGTGCCAACTCTGGCACAGATGGTGGTTCCAGCGCCACCAGTTTAGGGTCATCCTCCTAGGTTACTAAACCGGTTAAAAGCCGAGGGATTGAGGACCATTCTAGAAGAGAAGAGATTGTCCACGGACGGAGTAGTGGACAGATACCCGAATGTGTGGGACACTCTCCGGTTTTACCGATTTGAGATCTTCACCAGGCCCCGTGGCCTATATATCCCCACCTGGGTCCAAGAATTTTATGCAGCTTACAGTAACCTGGTGCCTAAAGGAAAGAAGAAGGCCAGTGCCTTCAGACCAGTAGAATCTGTGGTGGTCCGTGGGAGGACAGTCCGATGCGACAACAACGAGATAAACACAATATTTGACAGAGCCACAGACATCGAGTACGCATACCAGAGCATGGTCACTTCGCAAACTTTGGATGACTTGAAGGGCTGGCTAGCTCCCCTTATTTCTGACACCACCCTGAGGTGGATTGAGGAGGGAGCACCTATTGAAAAGAAGGATCTGAACATAGCAGCTCGGTACTGGTTTGGGTTCATCAGTAGCTCAATCATGCCATCACAGAACGAGTCCATTCTATGCCACCCAAAGGTGGCTTGTCTCGGATCCATCATCGCCAAGAAGCGGCTGAACTTGGGGTTGATCATAGAGCAGGAGATGGCCATGAGGGTCAAATAACGCCAGACGTCCCTACCATTTCCAGTGCTGATTACGGAGTTATGTCGTCGGGCTGGAGTTCCTCGTGATGAGAAGAGGGATATTGAGGTCACTCCCATATCTTTCTCCGATATCCGGCACATGGAGGCCGAGTATACACGAGATGAGGCCGAGATGAGGAGAGCAGCCCCAGTGGATACATCCCTGGAGGTAGACATCGACTCATTACCTGCAGAGTCATCTTTGCCTACTCCGGCCTCCGGGCCTTCAGGTACATCTACTTCCACTCCTTCCCAGGTCCTGAATTCTTTTGCTGCCTCTAGCCTCCTAGAGTTACTGCTGGTTCCACTGCCGCCAGTCCTCCGATCACTCAGGCCTTGCTCCTCAATATGGGGCACTTAGCCCATTCTACAGATGTGCGGGCTTCCCGACTCGAGGACGAGGTACCCTGGATGATTGAGAGAGCTATCACTGCTGCGCTGACACCTCTCTAGGCTTCCATTGATTCTCTCACATCGAGAGTAGTGATTTGCGAGAGAGGACAGGGTGTGACGATTGAGGTTACGCCTTTGAAAGCCGAGGTTTCTGAGCTTAGGAAGGATGTGGACCATCTGAAGTTCACAAACATTACTTCACTATTTGGGACGGTGGAGATCCCAGATGATCCGAGTGCTGAGATTCCAGCTTATGCTAAGGTACCTCCGGCTACCACCGAAGATGATATTAGGGAGGATGTTGTTGATGCTGAGTCTGATGCCGAGACCGATGAGGAGCGAGATGCTGTTGTTTATGAGGATCTGGCCGACCTAGAGGGTGCCATGTTTGAGACAGCCCGACAGGCCTCTTTGAGAGACACTACTATGGCTGGGGCTAGTGCATCTACTGTTGATGCTCCTCTAGCACTGATGCTCATCCTCAGAGTGTTACCCCAGGCATTGATGCCCCGACAGATGGAGCGACTGAGTAGACAGGATCATCTTTACCTCCCTCTATGTTGTTTTATTGATTATCTATGTTTTTGTTGCATTTGAGGACAACTGCTTTTCTTTTGTGGGTGGGGTGAGGTATTTCCATACCTACCTCTTTTGATTCTATTTTGTTTGTGAATATTGGGTTTTGTTGATCTATAAATGTGTTTCGATCTTGAATTTGTGTGGATGATTTAGCTTATGGCCCTTTTATGAATGGAATGGTTATTAACCAAGTTTTAATTTTCCACCTCTTTTGTGTGTGATTGTGGTTGTTCTTGTGCGAATTTGAGTATCAGTTTTGATCAATACCGATGACTTGAATAGTGCTCATGTGCAGCTACGATGAGGCCAATGAAGTTACATAGACAATGTGTGAACTTTTAGCATCTCGTTGTGACTAGCCGGTTATCGAATGAGTCTCTTATGATGAACATTACACACTAGTTAGAAAGTGTGGAGTCTTGTTTGATATTGGTGCCAATGCCTTGTGTGATGAAATTACTTTGAACAATGTGTGATGACACCTAGAATTTGTCCCGTTGGTTCGGTTGACTAAGTGATGCAAGCACTTGAAATGATCTTAGGCAACAAATTTTGAAGAGTGAAACAATTTGACAATATACCTCTTTTGTGGCCAACCTTGTGAGATGTGTGAACCTTGCTTGGACCATTTTGAGCCTTATCCTCTTTCTTGGAAGAAACTTGAACAATTGTAACCTCTCTTTATTCCATTCACCCATAACTTTCATGAAGTGTGGTTTGTTTGAATAGACAACTTAGGCCAAACCTAATTTGGGGTGTGGTGAAAAGAAAAGCAAAGTTAAGAAGTGTGAAATATCCCCCTTTGAGTAATGGTTTGAAAAAGATGGAACCCCTCCATGTAAGAAAAAAAAAGAGAAAAAGAAAAGAAATTAGAAAAGAAGCAAAGAAAAAGAATGAAAAAGTTATGAAATAAACTGGTGGAATTTGCAAAAGAAATGGGGTATCCGATAGTTCATATGAAGTTGAATAATGGGGTGGATTGTGAGCATTTTTGAAATGTTAAAGAAAAAAGAGGAAAGGGATGTTCAAACCATACTTCATGAAGGTAGAAGCCACTGAGCCTAAATGGCCATACCTTGACACTCAACCCCGTTAGAAGCCAAGAAAAGACCTTTGTGATATTGAGTGAGCTGAAACAAATGTTGATTGGAAAATAAGGGCAAACCTATGGGCGAAGTCATAAATATGTTCATCTTTGTGAGAGTGAGAGTTGTATGTGATTCCGGAACTTTAACATGGTTGAGAAATTGTGTGTGAATATGGAATCATCCTTGTTGTGAGGGCATTTGAGTACCTTTATTGAGCTTGAACTTCCATTTGAAGCAAGTATTGTGAACTTGAGTATCTTTGATAATGGTGAGTCACAATTTAAATCTTTGAGTGCACAGTTGATCATTGCATGAGTTAGTTGAACCTTGTTGTGTGCATTTATGTTGAGTCTTATGCAGCACTATGTGAGACATCCTTTTTGAACTGCTAATCTTGAGTTTTACTTGAGGACAAGCAAAAGTTTAAGTTGGGGGTGTTGATGAGTCCGAGATTTGGACTCATTTAGGGCCCTTTTTATATAGATTTAGTGTCCTCAAATGCTTAATTTGTACCATAAACTGATGATAAAGCCTTGATTTTCAGGTATATGGATTGAGGAGCAAAGCAAGGACACTAACTGGCAAAAAGGAACAAAACAAACTGAAGAAGTGAAGAAAGGCGAGTCTGAGGATTGCAAAGAGCACTTGGCGTGTCGCCGAGTGACTACTTTAACCACCTAAAGTTCTAGTGTATCAGCCTTGAGGGAAGAAACCAAGTAGGCGACAGAAAAGGGGCAGTCGGCGAATCGCCAAGCAGTTCCGCGATGCCAAAAAAGATTGCCCAAAGTTACAGCATTTGAGGATGCTGAGAGCCAAGGCAGAAAGGCGATAGAAGAGAGCAATGGGGGGTTCGCCGAGTGGTTCAGCGAACCCGACTTACCTCGCCTAATGGCCCTTCGTGGCTAATTTTCGGCAACTATAAATAGAATTTTGAACTATAATTTGGAGAGTTCCTTTCAGCTTAGAATTTTTCTTTGAAGTCTAGAAAAGTTTTAGAGAGTTCCTTAGTAGACTTGAAGACTTTTTGAGATTCAATTTGGAGATTTTGCAAGTGGATTTCAAAATTTCTTCAAATTGAAGTATCGTAAAGGATTAATTACTATTACCCAGTTGATGGCTGATCGATTCGGTAACAGTTTTTACTCTTTTATGATGTTTGGCTAAAACCCCAATTCTTGGGGTGTGATCATGTGATTACGGGTTGAATTAGTTTATGGGTGTTGTTAATTACTAGTTTAAATGCTATATTGAAGTGGGTTTAATCATTAGCTGAGGTTTAGTTTATGAATTATAGTTGCAAATGCAATTCTAATTTTGTGTTCTTAGCGTGCTCAAGAGAGAGGTTTTAGAACCAAAGCTTTTGATTAATGGTTTGTAGGTATTGGGTTGATTTGGGTTCAGCTCGAGAGAGTGAATCCTAAATCCAATCCTACCCATCTTGCTCGAGAGAGAAGATGTATTAAGGTTATGGGCTGTTCTTAATTGCTATGCTTGTTGATGTTCGAGAGAAATCACTTGAAGCGGATTAGTTGTTCGAGAGAAAACTATTTCAATTATAGTCTAGTCTACCCACTGATATTTAGCTATTTACTAGTATTTTCAATTACCCATATATCGAATTTTGTCTATAATCGATCACATCCCGAGAATTTCTCTCCTTATTGTTATCTCAATTTGTTTGTGACTGCATTGTAGTGATAATTGCAAACCAAAAACTCCCATCTGATATTTAATGTCACCCCTTTAATTTATTTCTTGTCTCTTTCGATAATTTTTATTCCTATATCTAGTTAGATCACATTTGTACTTCTTAATTGCACATTTAACACATACCGCTCCCTGTGGGATTCGACCCCAACTCATTTGTTGGGTTTTATACTGCTTAACGATCGTTTACACCTAGAATTGGATTAGGTGTGCTTGAAACGTTAATCAACGAGAGGCTATAAGATGATTAGGAAACTCCACTTCTTTCATTACTCTTAAGTCATGCCATAGAGTTTAACTCTATAAAGTCTCTCTTCTAATCCTTACCTTATGCTCTTCAGGATATGTCTTCTCGAAGGGCTTATACTAGAAGGAATGCGAGGGAGAACGAGGAACAAGGAGCTCCTCCTCAAGCTCCTCAGGCTCCGATAGATCTTTCGGTTAGGAATGCGATAAATGCGGAGGTTAGGTCGACTTTTCAAATGTTGGCTCAAGATTTGGCGACTCAAGCCAATAGAGAGGTTGTAGATCCTACGAATCCTAATGTGAATTCGACGGCTTCAAGAGTGAGGGATTTGGCAAGGATGAACCCTCCAGAATTTTATGGCTCCAAAGTGGAAGAGGATCCTCAAAGGTTTATCGACGAGGTCTATAAGGTACTTGCTATTATGGGTGTGACCCCGGAGGAAAAGGAGGAGTTAGCCGCTTACCAATTGAAAGATGTTGCTCAGGTGTGGTATGATCAATGGAAGGGAGAGAGACCGGTAAGAGCGGGTCCCGTAGAGTTGGAAGTGTTTAAATCGGAATTTCTTGATAGGTTCTTTCCCCTAGAGTTGAGGGAAGCTAAGGTGCAAGAGTTCATTAACCTTTGTCAAGGAAGTATGAGTGTGAAGGAGTATGTCCTAAAGTTCACTCAACTATCCAAGTATGCTCCAACTATGGTGGCGGATTCGAGGGCTAAGATGAGTAGGTTTTTCACGGGCGTGTCCGACATGGTAGAAAAAGAATGTCGTACGACAATGCTCCTTCATGATATGAATATCTCACGTCTTATGGTGTACGCCCAACAAATTAAGGAATTGAAACTCAAGGAAAAGTATAGAGAGGTAAAAAGTGCTAAGACCGGAGATGGTAATTTCTCACATGCTAGATCCGATGGACATGGTCGTCCTAAATTTCATCAAGGGTTTTCCGGGAAAGGTTCCTCTAATGCTCCACCTAAGTTTAACAAGGATAGGGTGTCTAACCCTAAACCTCAAGGAGGTAATGGAGGTGGTTCTTCTTTGGCTAGGTCTACATGTCCTAAGTGTGGGAAGAAACATGATGGTAAGTGCCTAGCTGACACCGATAGATGCTTTATTTGTGGGAAGAGTGGTTCGAACTCCAATGCTCTAAAGCAAAACTGCTTCTTTGCTCTCCAAACCCGAGGTGACCAAGAGAACTCTCCGGATGTAGTCACGGGTATGTTAAAAAGTTTTTCAACATGATGTGTATGCTTTATTAGATTCGGGTGCTACTTTATCTTTTGTGAACCCCTATGTGGCGATGAGGTTTGATGTTCCTCCGAAAGTGTTATTAGAACCTTTTTCTGTCTCTACTCTTGTTGGTGATTCTGTGGTGGCTAAAAGGGTTTATAGAAGATGTCCCGTATCCTTATCCCATAGAGTTACTCTTGTTGACTTGGTAGAGCTAGACATGTTATACTTTGATGTTATCTTGGGTATGGTTTGGTTGCATGCATAATATGCTTCTATAGATTGTAGAACCCAAGTGGTCAAATTTCAGTTCCCAAATGAGCCTACCCTAGAGTGGAAGGGGGGAAATTCTATGCCTAGAGGTCAATTTGTGACTTATCTTAAAGCTAGAAAGATGATTTGGAAAGGTTGCTTTTACCATCTTGTTAGGGTGAGGGATCTAGATTCTGAAACCCCTACTCTTGAGTCGGTCCCCGTAGTTTAGGAGTTTCTAGAAGTTTTCCCTAATGATTTCCCTGATATTCCTCCCGAGCGGGAAATAGACTTCGGTATTGACCTTCTCCCAGATACGCAACCTATCTCTATTCCTCCTTATAGAATGGCCCCGACTGAGTTAAAAGAGTTGAAAGAACAGTTGAAGGACTTGTTGGATAAGGGCTTCATTTGTCCGAGCATTTCACCATGGGGTGCTCCCATGTTGTTTGTTAGAAAGAAAGATGGGTCTCTTCATATGTGCATCGATTATCGTCAGTTGAACAAAGTGAACATTAAGAATAAGTATCCTCTCCCAAGGATAGATGATTTGTTTGACCAAATGCAAGGGGCAAGTTACTTCTCAAAAATTGACCTTTGGTCGGGTTATCACCAATTAAGGGTGAGGGATGAAGATATTCCAAAGACGTCTTTCTGAACTCGATATGGTCATTACGAATTCCTAGTGATGTTGTTTGGCTTAACTAATGCTCCGGAGGCATTTATGGACTTGATGTATAGGGTGTTTAGACAATACCTTGACATGTTTGTGATTGTGTTCATTGATGACATTTTTATCTATTCGAGGAGTGAGAATGAGCATGTTGACCATTTGAGAATTGTATTGCAAGTTCTTAAGGACCAACAACTTTTTGCAAATTTAGCAAGTGTGAATTTTGGTTAAGGTCCGTAGCTTTCCTTGGCCATATTATGTCTAAAAAGGGTATTGAGGTAGATCCTAAGAAGACAGATGCGGTCAAGAGTTGGCCTAGACCTCAAACTCCTTCGGACATTAGAAGCTTCTTGGGTTTGGCCGGCTATTATAGAAGGTTTGTTGAGGGATTTTCTTCCATTGCTTCTCCTTTGACGACTTTGACTCAAAAAAAGGCTAAGTTTGTTTGGTCGGAAGCTTGTGAGAAAAGTTTCCAGGAGTTGAAGGATAGACTTAATTCCGCTTTGGTGTTGACATTACCGGAAGGTACGGATGGCTTTGTGGTATATTGTGATGCCTCTAGAATTGGGTTGGGATGTGTACTTATGCAAAATGGTAAGGTGATTGCCTATGCTTCAAGGCAACTTAAAGTCCATGAGAAGAATTACTCTACCCATGACCTTGAGTTAGCGGCGGTTGTTTTTGCCTTAAAGATATGGATGCATTATCTATATGGGGTGCATGTTGATGTGTTTACCGATCATAAGAGTTTAAAATATGTGTTTAGTCAAAAGGATTTGAATCTTCGCCAAAGAAGGTGGCTTGACTTATTGAAAGATTATGACATGATTGTTCTTTATCACCCTAGCAAGGCCAATGTGGTAGCAGATGCTCTTAGTAGATTGTCTATGGGAAGTGTTGCTCATGTGGATGATGATAAGAAGGAGTTGGTTCGTGATGTTCATAGGTTGGCTCGGTTAGGTGTTCAATTAGTGGATTCCACCAAGGGTGGTGTCATGGTTCACAATGGGTCCGAATCGTCTTTTGTCGCGGATGTGAAATCTAAGCAAGGCCTTGAACCTATTTTGGTTGAATTGAAGGAGGCGGTACTTAAGAAGTCCGTTGAGGCTTTCTCCCAAGGGGGAGATTGTGTACTTAGATACCAAGACCGTTTATGTGTTCCTAATGTTGATGACTTGAGAGAGCTAATCTTGTCGGAAGCTCACAGTTCTCGATATTCTATTCACACAGGAGCCACCAAGATGTACCGTGACTTGCGGGAGGTATATTAGTGGAATGGGATGAAGAAAGATATCACGGAGTTTGTGGCTAAGTATCCTAATTGTCAACAAGTTAAGGTCGAGCAGTAAAGACCGGGAGGTTTATCCCAAGATACAGGTATTCCCACTTGGAAGTGGGAAGAGATAAATATAGACTTTATTGTGGGTTTGCCTCGCACCTGGAGACAACATGACTCTATTTGGGTTATTGTAGATCGGATGACAAAATCGGCTCACTTTAATCCCGTCAAGGTTTCCTATTCGGCGGAGGAGTATGCCAAGTTGTACATAAGAGAAATGGTGAAGTTTCATGGAGTGCCTTTATCCATTATTTCCGATCGTGGCCCTAAATTCACTACTCACTTTTGGAGGTCTTTTCAAAAAGGCCTAGGCACCAAGGTTAAGCTTAGTTCGGCTTTTCATCTCCAAACCGATGGGAAAGTAGAGGGCACCATCCAAACCTTGGAAGATATGTTAAGGGCTTGTGTGATTGATTTTAAGGGTAATTGGGATGACCATTTGCCATTGGTAGAGTTTACCTACAATAATAGTTATCACTCAAGTATTGGTATGGATCCATTTGAGGCCTTGTATGGTTGGAGGTGTAGATATCCTATAAGTTGGTTCGAGGTGGGGGAAATGGCTTTGATAGGTCCCGAATTGGTTTTAGAGGCCATTGAGAAAATCCGACTCATTAGATAGAGACTGAGAATGGCTAAAATCCAGCAAAAGTCTTATGCTGATGTGAGGAGGAGGGATCTATAATTTGAGGTTAACGATTGGGTCTATTTGAAAATCTTACCCATGAAGGGTGTGATGAGATTTGGAAAGAATGGGAAACTTAGTCCCCGGTATGTAGGCCCATACCAAATTTTTAGGCGTATCGATAAGGTTGCCTATGAGTTAAATTTGCCAAGTAAGTTGGCTTTGGTGCATCCGGTGTTTCATTTTTCTATGCTCAAGAAGTGTGTTGGAGATACGGCATCCATTATCCCCTTAGAAATGTTGGGGGTTGATGGAAGTCTTGCATATGAGGAAGTTCCGGTAGAGATTTTAGACCAGAAAGTTAAGAGGTTGAGAAACAAGGAAATAGCTTCCGTAAAGGTTTTATGGAGGAAACAACTAGTTGAGGGTGCTACTTGGGAGGCCGAGGCCGATATGAAGTCCCGCTATCCTCATCTTTTTCTTTTTACTCCTACCCTAGCTTGAGATAAGTAGTTCCACTTGAGTTTTCCTTGTTTTGGGAGTTATGTGTGTTATTTGAGTTTGTCCATGATTTCCTATGGTTTTCATGATGTATCCCCAAGAACCCATGTGATTCCCATATTTCTCAATTATGATCTTATGATGTAGGTCATTGTTGATGAAAGAGGGATTTTATGAATTAATGCATGAGGTGATATAATCACATGATTATTAATGAAATCCATGTCTAATGTTTGAATTCTAGATGTGATGATTGAAAGTAGGTTTTGAACCTTGAAAGAGTAAGTATGAGATTATGCATGTCTTTATGAAAGCTATGTAATTGTATTGAGGACACTTTAAGAGTAAAGTGTCAATGATTATGTTGTTGTTGTGTGTTGATTGAAAGGTCATTCTCATGAGCACATATGAACATTATTGTGAAAGGTTTTCTCACATAGTAAGGATTCTAAGGTTGAAAGGTTTTTCTCACCTAATTGAATCTAAGTGTAAAAGTGATCATGGATGGTGATAGTTGCTCATGCATGGTCTAAAGATCTATCCTAATAAACTAACTTGGATTGGTTGTCAAGGACATCCTTCCATGAGATATGAGTTAAGTAAGACTTAATAAGTAATTCGTGGGATTTATGCTTAGCACCGAGTGGATATTGAAATGAGATGGAGGCTCACACGTAGTTGAGTCCGAGCTTCCAAATGGGAACTCTCACGTAGTAGAGTCCGGGTTTCCCAAAGTATATCTCATGAGATGGAAGCCTTCAAGTAGTGGAGTCCGGGTTTCTAGTAGAAATCTCCGTATCCCATAAACTACGTGCTCCCGTAGGTTATTTAGTTAGTGGATCCATCTAAGCTAAGAGTTACTGGTTCTACTTTAGGCAAGTAGACCAACCCTTTTCGGTGTGGGAGACACCAGGTGATCATGTTGAAGTTAACATGGTCTCAATGTCGGTTAAGGCTTAATTCCCATTAATGATGAACTAAGACATGCTTAAAGAAGTATCTCGTAGTGTTTAAAGTAATAAAGAACCAAGACATGCTTGAAGAAGTATCTCGTAGGGTTCAAAGATTTTAAAGATGATGCTAGCTTGCATTGAATATGATGATTATGACTTATGTTTACCAACTATCTCTATGATGATATTTAAACATAGTAAATTGCATGCTTTGAAATGAAATGTCCCTTTTAGCATGTCTTAAATGTTTTTATGCATAGTTATCATACTTAGTGCATTTTTGTACTAACACATACTTTTGCCTACATCTTCCCCAAATGTAGGGTCCGACAGTCAGGGTCAGTTCCGTGGCTAGGCGTTGATCTTGAGATTTCGAGCTTTGGTGAGTCCTCATGCTTCGAGGATAGAGTTTTATTATTTAGTTCCTTTCTTTCATGTATTGCTACTTTTGAACATGATGTATGGGCTAGGCCTAATTTCATTCGATATTGTAATAGATTGCTATGATGAGACAAAGTGTCTAGACTTCCGCTTTCTTTTATGAAAAACTTTTTAGACTTGAAATGTGTTTTACTCTTGTTGTTCTATTTCTTATGTTATGAGGACTAAGTGGCTTCTATGTGCTCCTTCAGGATTCTATACGCCATGTTACATCTAGGGGGTACCCCTGAGTCGTGACAAACTTGGTAATCAGAGCACAAGGTTTAGAATGGTCCTAGGATGATGTCTCATAAGCCACATCTAGTAGAGTCTTGTTCATGAGTGTGAAGCGCGCCACATTTATGTATCAGAGGCTACAAGATGTTTAGGAAATTTCACTTCTTCACTACTCTTAGTCGTGCCATAGAGTTTAACTCTATAAGATCTCTCTCCTAATCCTTGCCCTATGTTCTTCAGGATATGACTACTAGAAGGGCTGCTAGAAGGATGGAGGGTGACAATGTGGAACAAGGAGCTCCTCCTCAAGCTCTGATAGCTCCATTGGATGAAAAATGTTACAAATGCAGAGTTTAGGTCGACTTTTGAAATATTGACTCAAGTTGTGAAGGCACAAGCCAATAGAGAGGTGGTAGCCCCCGTGAACCCAAATTTGAGTATGGCAGCTTCAAGAGAGAGGGATTTTATGAGGATGAGCCCTCCGGAATTTTAAGGCTCCAAAGTTGAGGAGGACCCTCAAGAGTTTGTCGATGAGATCTATAAGGTATTTGCTATTATGGGGGTGACTCCGGTAGAGAAATAAAAATTAGCTGCTTACCAATTTAAAGGGGTTGCTCAAGTGTGGTACGACCAATGGAAAGAGGCAAGGCCGGTAGGAGCGGGTCCCATAGAGTGGGAAGTATTTAAATCGGCGTTTCTTGATAGGTTCTTTCCCCTTGTGATGAGGGAAGCAAAGGTGCAAGAATTCATTAAACTTCGCCAAGAAAGCATGAGTGTGAAGGAGTATGCCTTAAAGTTCACTCAATTGTCTAAGTATTCTCCAATGATGGTTGCGAATTCTAAGGCTAAGATGAGTAAGTTTGAGATAGATATATCCGATATGGTGGTTAAAGAGTTCCATACCGCCATGCTCATTGGTGACATGGACATATCTCGTCTTATGGTCCATACACAAAAAATTGAGGAAGAGAAACTCAAGGAAAAGTCTAGGGAGGTAAAAAGGGATACGACCGGTGATGGAAACTTCTCTAATGCAAAGTCCGATGGACAAGGTTGACCTAGATTTTGACAAAAGTTTTTCGGTCAAGGTTGCTCTAATGCCCCTCATAAGTTTAATAAGGATAGGGTGTCTAACCCTAAATCTCAAGGAGGGAATGGAGGTGGTTCTTCTTTGGCTAGGTCAAATTGCTCTAAATGTGGAATGCAACATGATGGTAAGTGCCTATCCGGCTCGGATGGGTGCTATTGTTGTGGAAAGGGTGGTCACAAGATGTGAGATTGCCCGATGCTTAAGGTAAAGGGGAGAGAAGGCAAGCAAGCTCCTCCTACTGGTTCAAACTCTAATGCTGCCAAGCAAAACCGCTTCTATGCTCTCCAATCCCGAGGTGACCAAGGGAGTTCCCAGATGTAACTACTGGTATGTTAAAAGTTTTTCATCATGATGTGTATGCTTTATTAGATCCTGGTGCTACTTTATCTTTTGTGACACCCTATGTGGCTATGAGGTTTGATGTTCCTCCGGAAGTGTTATTAGAATCTTTTTATGTCTCTACGCCTATTGGTGATTCTGTGGTGGCTAAGAGGGTCTATAGAAGATGTCTCGTTTCCATATCCCATAGAGTTACTCTTGTTGATTTGGTAGAGCTTGACATGTTAGATTTTGATGTGATTCTTGGTATGGATTGGCTACATGTATGTTATGCTTCTATAGATTGTAGAACTCGTGTGGTTACATTCCAATTCCTGAATGAGCCTATCCTAGAGTGGAAAGGGGGAAAATTCTATGCCTAGAGGTCAATTTATCTCTTGTCTTGAAGCTAGAAATTTTATTTCTAAGGGTTGTGTTTACCATCTTGTTAGGGTGAGGGATGTAGATTCCCAAACCCCTACACTTGAGTCGGTCCCCGTGGTTAATGAGTTTCCGAAAGTATTCCCTGATGATTTACCCAGTATTCCTCCCGAGCGGGAAATAGACTTTGGTATTGACCTTCTCCTGGATACGCAACCTATCTTTATTCCTCCTTATAGGATGGCTCCAGCTGAGTTAAAGGAGTTGAAAGAACAACTAAATGATTAGTTGGAAAAGGGTTTCATCCGACCGAGTATCTCTCAATGGGGTGCTCCCGTGTTGTTTGTTAGAAAGAAAGAAGGGTCTCTCTGAATGTTTATTGATTATCGTCAGTTGAATAAAGTGACCATCAAGAATAAGTATCCTCTTCCAAGGATTGATGTCTTGTTTGACCAACTTCAAGGGGCTACTTATTTCTCTAAGATTGATCTTCGTTCGGGTTATCACCAATTGAGAGTGAGAGGGGATGATATTACAAAGACGACTTTTAGAACCCGGAATGGTGATTATGAGTTTTTGGTTATGTCGTTTGGGTTGACTAATGCTCCAGCGGCATTTATGAATTTGATGAATATGGTGTTTAGACAATACCTTGATATGTTCGTAATTGTGTTCATCGATGATATTTTGATCTATTCAAGGAGTGAGAATGAGCATATTGACCATTTGAGGATTGTGTTGCAAATTCTTAAGGACCAACAACTTTTTGCAAAGTTTAGCAAGTGTGAATGTTGGTTAAGGTCCATAACTTTCCTTTGTCATATAGTGTCAAGCAAGGGTATTGAGGTAGATCTTAAGAAGACGGATGCGGTCAAGAGTTGGCCTAGACCTCTATCTCCCTCGGACATTAGAAGCTTTTTGGGTTTGGCCGGTTACGATAGAAGATTTGTTGAGGGATTTTCTTCCATTGCTTCTCCCTTAACGACTTTGACTCAAAAGAAGTCTAAGTTTGTGTGGTCGAAAGCTTGTGAGAAAAGTTTCCAAGAGTTAAAACATAGACTTACTTCCGCTCCGGTGTTCACCTTACCGGAAGGTACGGATGGTTTTGTGGTGTATTGTGATGCCTCTAGAGTTGGGTTGGGATGTGTGCTTATGCAAAATGGTAAGGTTATTGCCTATGCTTCAAGGCAACTTAAAGTCCATGAGAATAATTATCCTACCCATGTCCTTGAGTTAGCGGCGGTTGTGTTTGCCTTAAAAATATGGAGGCATTATTTTTATGGGGTTCATGTTGATGTTTTCACAGATTACAGGAGTCTACAATATGTGTTTAGCGAAAAGGACTTGAATCATCACCAAAGAAGGTGGCTTGAGTTATTGAAGGATTATGACATGATTGTTATTTACCACCCTGGTCAAGCGAATGTGGTAGCGGATGCTCTTAGTCCGTTGTCGGTGGGTAGTGTGCTCATGTAGATGAAGAAAAGAAAGAGTTGGTTCGTTATGTGCATAGGTTGGCCCGTTTAGGTGTTCAATTAATTGACTCCACCAAGGGTGGTGTCATGGTCCATAATGGGTCTAAATCATCCTTTGTGATGGATGTGAAGGCTAAGCAAGGTCTTGATCCTATTTTGGTTGAGTTGAAAGAAGCGGTGCTTAAGAAATTCGTTGAGGCTTTCTCCCAAGGGGGAGATGGTGTGCTTAGATATCAAGGCTGTTTATGTGTTCCGAATGTAGATGACTTGAAGGAACAAATCCTAGTGGAAGCCTATAGTTCTCAGTATTCTATTCACCCGGGAGCCACCAAGATGTACCCTAATCTACGGGAAGTCTATTGGTGGAATAGGATGAAGAAAGATATTACGGAATTTGTGGCCAACTGTCCTAATTGTCAACAAGTGAAAGTTTAGCACCAAACGCCGGGAGGTTTGTCCCAAGACATTGCTATTCCTACTTGGAAGTGGGAAGACTTGAATATGGAGTTTATAGTTTGTTTGCCTCGCACCCGGCGACAACATGATTTGATTTGGGTGATAGTAGATCGAATGATGAAATTGGCTCATTTCCTTCCCGTCAAGGTTTCTTATTCGTCAGAGGATTATGCTAAGATGTACTTGAGAGAGATGGTAAAATTTCATGGTGTGCCTTTGTCTATCATTTCCGATCGTGGTACCCAATTCACTTCTCAATTTTGGAAGTCATTCCAAAAGTGTCTTGGTACCAAGGTTAAGCTTAGCACGACTTTTCATTCCCAAACCGATGGGCAAGTGGAGCGTACTATCCAAACTTTGGAAGACATGTTAAGGGCTTGTGCAATTTATTTAAGGTTAATTGGGATGACCATTTGCCATTAATGGAATTTTCCTATAACAATAGTTATCATTCAAGCATAGGTATGGCTCCGTTTGAGGCTCTTTATGGTAGGAGGTGTAGATCTCCTATAGGTATGTTTGAGGTGGGTGAAGTTGCTTTGATAGGTCCCGAGGTAGTTTATGAAGCTATTGAGAAAGTTCGGCTTACTAGAGAAAAGTTGAGAACGTCTCAAAGTCGACAAAAGTCATATGCCGATGTTAGAAGAAGGGACCTTGAGTTTGATGTTCATGATTGGGTTTACTTAAAAATCTCACCCATGAAGGGTGTAATGAGGTTTGGTAAGAAAGGGAAGCTTAGTCTCCGGTATGTAGGCCCATATCAAATTTCAAGACGTATTGGTAAGGTTGCCTATGAGTTAGATTTTCCAAATGAGTTGGCATCAGTGCATCCGACATCTATAATTCCCCTAGAATGGTTGGGAGTTGATGAAAATCTCTCTTATGAGGAAGTTCCGGTTGAGATTTTGGACCAGCAAGTTAAGAAGTTAATGAATAATGAAGTTGCTTCCGTAAAAGTGTTGTGGAGGAATCATTTAGTTGAGGGTGCTACTTGGGAGACCGAGGTCGATATGACATCCCGATATCCTCATCTCTTTCCTTCTACTCCTACTCTAGCTTGAGGTAATGAGTTCCTCTTGGTTTGTTCTATGTTTTGGAGTCATGTGTGTTTTATGTGTCCCATGATCTCCTTAAGTTATGCATCTTCTCTTGGTTTGCTCTATGTTTTGGAGTCATGTGTGTTTTATGTGTCCCATGATCTTCTTAAGTTATGCATGTTCGTGAAAGCTTATGTTTTGAAAGAAAATGAGTTATGTGATTGATTTTCCTCATGTTGTTGTGCATTAAGTAAGGGTTGCTTATATACTTCATGAGATGAATTGTTGAACATGCTTTAGTTATGCTTTTTGAGAGTAAATTGCATATTGGATCCATGAGATTGTGTTGAGCATGCTTTTGAGCTTGAAGAAGGTAGTTCCTCCTAGAACATGAGAAATATTGAAATGTTTCATGCATAATGGGTTGTTAGATGTAGTTCCTACTTTCTTGTGATGCATTGAATGTGTTTAGTATGGAGTTGATGTTTCCTCCCTTGTTTTGTGCATTGCTATGATGTTGCATGCATGATGGGCTGCTAGTCTTGAGTCTTGACTTCCGTTAGGTGTCTAGAGCGTCATTCGAGGACAAATGTTCCCAAGGGGGAGATAATGTGACACCCCGGAAACTAGTAGGCTAAACTACGGCTAAGTGTGTGAGGGCTAGAGCCAAGGAAGAGGGCAAGAGACAAGAAGTGGGTTAGGGCAGCCTATTTTGGCATAGACACTGCCCCACCTACCACGACCACCACCACAGCTCATGGTGAGGACCACGGCTCGTGGTGTGGCTCGTGGTGGGCTAGGTAGTAGAAAAATGCCAAAAATAGCCTCCTCCACACAGGCCACTTCACGGCTCGTTGGAAGGCCCGTGGTGGAGCCTTAGGCTTTTAGTGGCCTAGGGAAGGTGGGCTAGCCAATGCCTCATGGTCCACGGATGGCACCACGGCTCGTGGTAGGGACCATGGCCGTGGGAGAGGTCGTGGAGTTGCCTTAGATTTTAGGAGTTTGAGGGAGGGTTGGCCAAGCTACTGGTCCATCACCACGGAGGGGACCACGACTAGTGGTGAGGACCACGGCTCGTGGTGAGGACCACGGCTCGTGGTGCCCCTCATGAAGTGAGGCAGTACACTAGCAAGTGAGGGTTAAATTAGTCTTTTTCGGTTTTAATTAGACTAAAGCTATGTCATTTTGTTTAACCCTAGGGTACCTATATAAGTCATTTTAAGTCTAAAATTTACCCATTCAAGTCATATTTTAAAAAAACCCAAAAGATTTCCCCAAATCTCCTCCCCTCAAATATTTCTATCTTTAGAAACTAGAAGAAGAAAAAGAAGGAAGTTCAAGCTAGGTTCAAGGTCAAGGCTCAATTCCTCCATTGAAGCTTAGAATTGGTCTTTGCTGTTAAGGTATGATAGCTTTCATCCATGGACATCTTTCATCCATGGAGTTCCTTCAAAATCCAATTTCAAAAAGATTAGAAATTCCCAACTGTTAGGGTTTGATTCAAAAGTCATGGGTTCCTTTCAAACTTGGTTCTAATGGTTGAATTATGCTATATTAAGAGTGAATTGATGATTTCCTATGGTTTTCATGATGTATCCCCAAGAACCCATGTGATTCCCATATTTCTCAATTGTGATCTTATGATGTGGGTCTTTGTTGATGAAAGAGGAATTTTATGAATTAATGCATGAGGTGATAGAATTACATGATTATTAATGAAATCCATGTCTAATGTTTGAATTCTAGATGTGATTATTGAAAGTAGGTTTTGAACCTTGAAAGAGTAAGTATGAGACTATGCATGTCTTTATGAAAGCTATGTAAATGTATTGAGGACACTTTGAGAGTAAAGTGCCAATGATTATGTTGTTGTTGTGTGTTGATTGAAAGGTCATTCTCATGAGCACATATGAACATTATTGTGAAAGGTTTTCTCACATAGTAAGGATTCTAAGGTTGAAAGGATTTTCTCTCCTAATTGAATCTAAGTGTAAAAGTGATCATGGATGGTGATAGTTGCTCACACATGGTCTAAAGATCTATCCTAATGAACTAACTTTGATTGGTTGTCAAGGACATCCTTCCATGAGACATGAGTTAAGTAAGACTTAATAAGTAATCCGTGGGATTTATGCTTAGCACCGAGTAGATATTGAAATGAGATGGAGGCTCACACGTAGTTGAGTTCGGGCTTCCAAATGGGAACTCTCACGTAGTAGAGTCCGGGTTTCCCAAAGTATATCTCCTAAGATGGAAGCCTTCACGTAGTGGAGTCCGAGTTTCTAGTAGCAATCTCCGTATCCCATAAACTACGTGCTCCCGTAGGTTATTTAGCTAGTGGATCAACCTAAGCTAAGAGTTACCGGTTCTACCTTAGGCAAGTAGACCAACCCTTTACGGTGTGGGAGACACCAGGTGATCATTTTGAAGTTCACATGGTCTCAATGTCGGTTAAGACTTATTTTCCACAACAAGATTAATGATGAACTAATACATGCTTAAAGAAGTATCTCGTAGTGTTCAAAGTAATAATGAAGTAAGACATGCTTGAAGAAGTATCTCGTAGTGTTCAAAGGTTTTAAAGATGATACTAGCTTGCATTGAATATGATGATTCTGACTTATGTTTTCCAACTATCTCTATGATGATGTTTAAACTTAGTAAATTTCATGCTTTGAAATGAAATGTCCCTTTTAGCATGCTTTAAATGTTTTTATTCATAGTTATCATACTTAGTGCCTTTTTGTACTAACGCATACTTTTGCCTATATTTTTTCCAAATGTAGGGTCTGACAGTCAGGGTGAGTTTCGTGGCTAGGTGTTGATCTTGAGATTCCGACCTTTGGTGAGTCCTCATGCTTCGAGGACGGAGTTTTATTGTTTAGTTCCTTTCTTTCATGTATTGCTACTTTTGAACATGATGTATGAGCTAGGCCCAATTTCATTCGATATTGTAATAGATGGCTATGATGAGACAAAGTGTCTAGCATTTCGCTTTCTTTTATGCAAAACTTTTTAGACTTGAAATGTGTTTTACTCTTATTGTTCTATTTCTTATGTTATGAGGACTAAGTGGCTTATATGGAGTCCTTCGGGGTTCTATACGTCATGTTACATCTAGGGGATACCCCTGGGTCGTGACAAATTTGAACAAGGAAGGGATACCGCTTAAGCTCAAATATCTGAATAATGGATAGTAGTGATTGGTAAATCATGTACTTGAAATGATCATTGGAGCAATGACTGTCAGATGAACAAGAAAACACTATAAACATGGCAAGAAAAAAAAGTCCACATTCTTTGTGAGTAAATAAATGAAAAATCACGAAATCAAGGTGGTTCTGTAGGTGGGGAAGTTCGGGGTCTCCTATTTTTTTTAAAAATAATTTTCCTGGTTTTTTATTTCATCCCTAAACACTAATTAAAGAAAAAACATTTGGCAACAAAAAAGACTTGATTTTTCAAGTTACTTATAATCTGGATATTTTTGGTTGCTTGTATTCAAAGGTCGGTTTATTATTGTTTTGGAATGAAATCAGGAAACATGGAAAATTATTTCGTTCTGAAAAGAGAAGATCTAGAGCTTCCCCAGGATCAGAAATCACCTTGATTTCGTGATTCATCATTTATAGATTCACAAATAATGTGGACTATTTTTTTTCTTCACATATTTATAATGGTGTTCTTCTTGTTCATCTGACTGTCATTCCTCCAATGATCATTTCAAGTACATGATTAACAAATCACTATTGTTCATTTTTCAAAAATTTGAGCTTAAGCGGTACTCCTTCCTAGTTCAATTTATGAATTTCCATATAATTTCAAATTCAAAAGGAAAACTTCTTTATATGTGTCAAAGGCGAATCAAACCCCCATACAAAAAGGAAAGTTAGGTATACGTGTCTTCTTCACTACCACGGGACCAAGTGACTACTTTGTTATTAAGTTCTCAACAAATATTTCTTATATATTCCCTCCATTGCAAAAAGAATGGTCTACTTTGACTTGAAACGAAGTTTAAGAAAAGAAAGAAGAATTTTTAATCTTGTGGTTCTAAATTAAAGTTATGTCAAATGTACCAAAATGCCCTTTAATCTTGTGGCCTTAAACATGCCACGTGGAAAGTTGAAGTTAAAATGTTGCCAAAAAAGGAAAGGGGTCATTCATTTTGAAACAGACTAAAAAAGAAGTTGGGCCATTCTTTTTTAAACGCAGGGATTATTAAATATATTTCTCTGTATAAATATAAGGTTTACGCAAAAGTTGTTCACTAAAACCCTAACTCGATACCCTAGATCCACCACTGATTTTCATTAAGCTAGGCCAAGCTACTTTGCAGCTCTGAATTAAATGTAGTTCATAGCATATTCCGGTGTAACCTATTGTTTTATTTGTCAGGTTAGCTAATTACAAGTTTCGTTGGTGACCTTATCGATGATCTGACTTCTTTATGAAAGTTTTTACTTAATTCCAAATGAATCTATGTAAGTTGTTTCCAAAGCTAGCTGGATATATCTCTTTCTGGTGTGAATTGTCAACCCAAGTCCTTATCAGTAATGAATCCCTATTTTTTCGATCCAGACACTCCACCTCTGATCTATCACTTTATCATTTGATTTTTCAAACCAAACCCTAATGAATCCCTGTTTTCCCTGATCTAGTTCCTCCACCAGCGTGAACCCATTAGATTCATTCACGTCCTATCCTAACTCTGGTTCAGCCAATTGGATTTGCATATCAAATTCAATCCAGGCATATCTTTTCGTGACTCAAGTTCAGCCAATTTGATTTACAGATCAAATTTAATTCAGATATGTCATATCCTGACTCAGCTTTAGCCAATTCAATTTGCAGATCAAATTTGATTCTAGGATGTTCTGTCCTGAATCAGGTTCAGCCAATTGGATAATATTTTGCACTTGATAACAGAAGACAATGAGGAAAAGTGTGTACAGGTGGGTGTGATCTTTGGGTAAGTATCTTTGAACTTTTTTTTTCTAATTGATGTCAATTTGCAATGTACTTTAAACTTCTAGATGTGTTGTATGAAAAGTACTTTCATACCCCATTTTAACCATGTCAAAATAGTGTACAACATATTGATGATTCCTAAATTCATAACTAAGTTAAGGAGTCATCTCCTAATTATTTACGGTGAATTAGAGCACTTAAAATTAATCAAAATCATGTCTAAAGTTAACTCAATTGTAAGGTCTACTAAACATAAGATTCTAAAAAAAATGGTTTAACTAACCTAAAGGGAAGGTATTAAGCACCATTTAAGATCAATTAACAATGCTTAATCGACTGAACTTAAATTAATTAATTAGGCTAAATAAAATTAATTTGAAAAATACTAAGTGGGTATATAAATAAATTAGCCAAGTAAAAAGATTTCTTAAGAAAAACATAGATGGAAAAATTAGAAGCGTGTTTGATTAGGTAAAATCTCAAGCTTTAGGTTAACATTAAAATCATTTGACTTTTACAAAAATATCGGTACAAATAAGTTTTACTCAAAAGTCCAAATTAAATGCTACAAGCTCTTTGCAAAACATTATTTTAACACTGGTAGGAAAATAACTTACGATGGTAGTAAACTTGGGTTCAAATTACCGCAAGAAAAACTTCTAAAATTATTTCTTTTTTGAGAAGAGTTAGTACTAAGAAAATGGTTTTTGAAGAACTACCTCACTGTTCAAACATCCTAAATTGAAATAATTCTATATGCAAACCTCGAAATCATTAAAATATTTTAATAAATCATACTCGACCAACTATAAGTCATGAATCAAATAGACTAGTAATCAATAATTACATAACTGAGATTAAAGTGTTAGTCATGCCAAACTAGTAAGCAATCAGATGCAAGAAATAATTATTCTGATGATAATAAGTCAACTAAAATCGACTCCCAACAAAAATATCAAATTATTTCTTTTGTGGTTGGTTTTTAAGCGATGTAAAGTAGGAAGCAAGTAGGGATGTGCAGAATCCATGTGACAATGGTGTCGTTGAGTCTCATGGTGGGGCTCTTCGGCTTCGGTGTGTACATGTAAACAAATATAAGAGAGGAAATAAGAATTTTTTTAACAGATCTCAAGAAATATTCAAGAGTTTTAGATCTTTTTTTTATGATTAAACATAAAGAATAGATGTGTTGCAATAATAGTTTGAATAACTGTAACGACACAATTCATACCAATATCTTTAAAATTAATACTAACTTTCGGCAATGCTAAGGGAGAGAGATTCAGCTACAACCTTAAATATATTCAGGTGCTATCCAAAAACTCACCCAAACAAATACTTCCTCGCACCACCCACTTGACCTTTCTTGTTATTTTGATAATCAACTTTATTTCTCCTTCAACAGAAGGGTCCATTTCATCCCATTTCTGGAAAAAAAAATCAAAAATAAATATAAACACCCATTATTATGCTACTTTTTGTAGTAGAAAGAATAATATTTATAAACACAAAATAAATAAATGAAATTAAATTTAAAACATGAAGGAAATAGTGTTACTTACAAAAAAGAAGCTTCTTCACCAAAATAATATTCTATCTTTCGATATAGAAGAGAGCATTGATGAAATTTTCTTCTTCAACATTGTGGAACTTCTTGTTGATTTTTTAAACAAATAGGGTAGAGAAGATGAAAGAAAACTGTAGAAGTTGTAACCGTTTTTAAAAAAAATAAATAAATAAATAAGTGAAAAATATAACTAAAATTTATCTATAATTCAAAAAGTTAATATAAAAATATCTGTAATATTTACAATTTATCTATAATTTTACTAATTAATTAACGTTTTTAAAAAAAACTGTTTTACTGTTTTTTACTTTTTGGTACATTACTAATTTTTATCTGTTTTAAAATTTTTATTTAATTTATTTTTAATTTTGGTCAATTGTCATTGTTTTTTTAAAATGTAATTAATAATTTTTTTAAATTCTATATCATAAAGAGACTTAATTTAAAACTACCATAAATTAAAATAATTTGAACTATAAAGTTTTAAAAAGGAAGAAAAAAAATTCTTAATCAAAATTAAAAAGATTTGTATAATCATGCAACGAGAGAAATGGGGAATGAAAAAGTTAATCCTCAAAATTCTCCTAAATAAACTAACGTTATATATTTTGTTTTTGAATTTTAAAATTAATAACTACTTGATTTTAAAATTTAAAATGTAAGGGTAGTTATGTTGTGTTTTTTTTTTTTTTTTTAATTTACTGATTTTAAAGTAATTTTGCTAATAAATAAACAAACTTTTCTCATAAACTGTTTTAGAAATAAAATAGTAATTTATTATTTAATTCTATTATTTGTAATTAATATCAATTATTTAAAAAGTCTGTTTTTTATGATGCTGACATATGGCACTTTACACTTCTCCTATTATATATAGATAGATATATATATATAGATAGATTATTATTATTATATTATTTATTATTATTATTTATTTATTATTGTTATATTATCATATGACTTTTTTAATAATTTGCTATTTGACTAAATGTTCTTTTTTACTAATCTCTTTTACTATATAATATTAGATAAATCTAAGTTTTTTTTTTTTAATCTTGAAAGTTAATTTTTTCATATTCTTATTCTTTTAAAATAGTTAAATATTTTTTTGTTAATTCAATATGAACTCTGTTTAAAAAAAAATCATGAAGTAGTTATTCCAGTCACATATTTATGACTAGTTAACCAAATCGTGCTTCGCGCGGTCATATTTTTCTAAATTAATTGATATAAAAAAATTAAGAAATTGCAATACTAAAATATATATATGAAAAAAGCAAACAGAAAATAACAATAAAAGAAAAAAAATAATAGAATTAAATTAGTTTCAAGAAAAATAAGAAGAGAATTATAATTTTTCCTTGGAATAATACAAAGACATATTTCTTTATGCGCCAATTTTATATACATTGCTATCTCATTTTTGGGTGTTTTAAATTATTTATGTTATTTCACTAATAATTTCCTTTATATAATACTATTTACGTTTATATATTTATTTAACTATATAAATTTAGAGTTCATGTAATTTTTCTTGCTTATAATTTAAATTTTTCACAATTATTAATATGAGCATATCAATTTGTTTAATTGATAAAATTAATAGCCTAAGCTTTTTGTTATATAGCTACACCAAACTTTCATATGAAAAGCATGAAAATTAATATTTCGTAAAAAATTTACATTAAAAATTAGAAATAATAAATACACAAGAGAGCTCAAATATCAATTTTGTATAGAAACTGAATAAATTATGTAATTCAAACACTACATAAAGATGAAGAAGTTAAAAGCGAATATCAATGATTTCATATATCAATATGTGGATGAGTTTTAATTTGTAATAAAGAATATGAAAAATTTGGACAATAAATGATAATAATTGTGACTTTTATTCTTATAAGCTAATAAAATAAATAAGAAAATAGGGAAAAAATATCATTTTTGGCTAGTGCAATATTTTTTTACTGTCAACTTTAATCATGGATTCATCATGAAACATAATAAATCCAAACGCCTTTCACTTTTTAAAAATTTATTTAGTGAGCAATTATCTTATTCTTTAATTGACTAATTATGTAAATATTTTTTAGATTATTGAAAATTAGATAAAAAGAGAAATCTCATAATTAGGAGAGTTAAAAGGATGGTTTAATTTTTTCAAGCTATTTGAAATGATATTTCATTAGACTACTCTATTTTAATAAATTTTCATTCGTTAAGGAGAAAATGAAAGATTTGAGTGATAAATATTTTTGCCTTTAAATTTACAATAAATAATAGGAATAAGTGGAGTAGTAAAATTTGAGGTATTTAAATTCTTATAATAAATAATAAAAATTAATGAAGGGAATAGTAATTGACACATTTTTTAATATTAATTATAAATAGAAATATAGTGAAAATTACAAAAATAAAAAATAATAAAAAATAAATAAGGATCATTGGCCAAAGAGAGGTGTTAAATCATTTTTTTTAATATTTTAGCTTTATATAATATATAGATACATATAAATTTTTCATTCTTCTTAGAGAATGAAAGGTTGAAGTTAAATATTTAAGCCTTTAAATTTACAACAAAGAATAGGAATAAGTAGAATAATATATTTTGAGATATTTAAGGTTTTACAATATATAATAGAAATAAATGGAGAGAGTAATAATTGACACTTTTTTAATAATAATAATAAATTAAAATATAGTGAAATTTATCAAAAATAAATAAATAGGATCTTTGTTTTTTTTTTAAAACGAAAGTATTGCATATAACATTTATAGTTACTTTAGTTTTTCATTAGAATTATACAAATACTCAAGTTTGTTGTCAATTTTTTAAATTCATTGCTTGGATAACGTTTTTTTTTCTTTTTGTAAGTTATCAAATTTTCGCTCTTTAAAATGCTTCTAATCTTAGTGTCGTATTTAGGAATGCACTTCGGCATACAAATAAACAGTAACATCAAGTACATAATGTTCGTTTTAGAATATTACAAAAAATTATCATAATAAAAATTCAGAAGAACTAACCATAATTTAACCTAATGAATTATATATGTACAACTATAGTAATATAAAAGAAAAAGAAAAAAAATCTTTATATTTTAAGTTCTTCAATAAAGTATATAAATGAAATATAGAGAATAGGAAAGAAAAACTAAAAAGATCAAATTACTATAATAATAATTTTGTTGTAAGACTCTACATTATCTTCTTCCAAAATTCACAATTTTCTCTACTTTTGTATCTTCCTCAACTTTCTTCTTCACCCTACAAGTACAAATAGTATATTATGAAATTGTTAGTTACTCCATGATTTTATTTGGATTGAGTTTATTCAATTTAGTTTCAAAGATTAGTTAAATTGACTTAACAAAACAATAACATCACATAAATTATTAACGTATGAAACATAATTTGAAAAATTAAAAGAAGCATTTTTACCCATAGATTCTTTACGACTTTGTTGAAAGCAACCATATGATGTGATGATTAGCATTTCTTCCTCACCCTAATGTATGATATGGTGATGGAGAATACGTTTGAATGAAATTTTTCTTGCTACAAAATATGAATTTATATAGAAAAAGAGGAGGAATACCATAAGGTGTCATAAACTAATAAATTTAATTTTGGGGGTTATGAAGATTAAAAAAAAAAGCTATGAATATTATTAAGATTATAAGTTGAAGAGGTGTGAGTTATTGGTAGTTATTTCTTATTTTATTAAAGATATTAAATATATATTATATTAGTATGTGAAAAGTTGAGTAATTGAATGTGAAGACTTTTTGAGATATTAAAAATAAAATAATTAAATAATGAAGGAAAAAATGGTAAAAAAAGAAGAAAAAAAAGACAAATATGAATGGAGGCCATAGAGAGGTGCCACATCGCCTTCTCTATGTTTCTCCTTTATATATATATATATAGAGAGAGAGAGAGATTAGTTAATATTTATTTGTTCCTTTTCTTGATTTATCTTCTTATTCTTTTTTATTTTATTTAAGATTAACAGGTATCCTTATCCTTTGAACAAAAATATCTTTATCCATTATGCATGAAGCATTATTTTAGTCACATATTTATTAGTACTTAATATTTTTTTGTTCCTTTTATGAAGTTATCTTTTTATTCTATTTGAAAAAAAGAATAAAAAGTATTAGTATCCTTTAAAGATTATTTTTTATAATAATAATAATCTGTGAACTTTAAATATTGTCTTTAATTTGAGTTCAATAACTCTAAAATTTTGTAATAAGAAGCAAGACACTTACAAAGAGTTGTGCTCCTCTTATGCTTCTTCTTGCTTATGCTCTCTTCCACATCTAAATTTGTGTTCTTGTTGTAGCTCAATCGATAAAGTTATTTTACAAACAATGGGTCCATCAACATTAACGATCAACTCCTTAATTTTTAATAACTTCAATAAGTTTTTGATAATATGAAACTATTAAGAAACACTTACATGATGCTTCTTTCCATAGTGTATAAAGTTAGTAACATATGCAAAACTTCATCCCATATAACTTGCAAAATCTCGAAGACGGTTGCAATTCTAAAAAATGAATAACAAAATATACAAATCGAACTATATATCAAAAAATACCATTCATAGAGAAAACAAAAAAGAAGTATCCAGAACTAAAGGGAGTAACTGATATACATACCAAAAAGACTCCTTGACATTTTAATACCTTGACATTAAGAAAATCATGAAAAACATTTAAATTCATATTTTGAGTGATTAAATACATATCTTTCTAGCACCTCATGCTCATATTCATATTTCTCCTTGATGAATTGTTTCCATCATCACGCATGAGAAGACAATTGTTCTTCTGAAATAATTGAATATATTCAAATTATGATAAAACTTTTGAACAGTTACAACAATGTATAGTAATTTTGGATTTTCGGTAGTTTTTTTTTGTAGAAGAAGTAGATGGGGTTGCTTTAGAAGACTTATTGGGGTAGTTTATTTATAGGATAATTGTAATGCAGTAAAAAGTCATTCATTATGAGAAGTTAATAAACCATTGATGAGAAGTTGTCATCAATTTAAAATTCAAAAACATCAATCAGATAAGGATTAAGATCAATTCAAATTAAAAATTAAAAATTTTAATTTTTTTTTTGTATATTTTAAATATTTTTGCAACTTTTTGGTGGATTTTATTATTATTATTATTATTATTATTATATATATATATATATATAATAGGAGAGGTGATAGCGCCTACGTGTTAGCGCAAAAAAAAACAATATTTTAAAAAATAAAAATAATAAAATTGTATTTGAAAAAAACAATACACGTTTATTGATAGTTAGTCATGGGGTTTTGATCTTTATTTTGAAAAAATAATAATTATCCAACTAAATAGGAAGTTTTAAAACTTCCTATTACACTCCTACTTCTAAACAAATTGAAAAACTTTTAAATTAAAACTATCTAAATTATTTATTTTAAAAAACACACATATGGAAGTTTTTTTAAATTTTTTTATCATTTAAATATTATTTAATATTTTAAGTTATATATCAGATTTTTTTTCTTATTTGCATTTTAAAATAAAGATTTTTTAAAGAAAATACAACTTATTTCAAAATAATTATCCAACTAAATAGGAAGTTTTAAATTAAAACTATTTAAATTATTTATTTTTTAAAAACTCACATATGGAAGTTTCTTTTAAAAAAATTATCACTTAAATATTATTTAATATTTTAAGTTATAGATCAGATTTTTTCTTATTTGCATTTTAAAATAAAGATTTTTTAAGAAAATACAACTTATAATCTATGTGTCTTATCTTTACTGATTAAAAAAATTGAACTAATATTAATAACAATAATAATAATAAATAATTATATTTTAACAAAATACAACCTATAACCTATATGTTCTATCTTTACTGATAAAAATACTTGAACTAATAATAATAATAATAATAATAATAATAATAATAATAATAATAATAATAATAATAATAATAATAAATTTATGTTTAACTTAAGTTAAAAATTTCTATTTCTTTAATTTTTTAAATTAAAATTATTAAAATTATTCATTTAAGAAAATACACTAACAAAACAATCTGTTTAATTTACTTGAATTAAATTAATATAAAACACGGAGGTACAGTTTAGCACTTTCTCTTTAAGTTTATCCCCATGTCTCCACTACCCTAGAAACACAGATGCACAGTTTAAAAGTTTAAAATTTTTAAAAAATTAAAATTCCAATAAATCATAATTTTGTCCTCCTTTTTTTTTAGAAAATTATATTTTTCAACTAATAGGAAACGATTACAAAATTCAAACGCTTTATATATACACTACTGATAAAGAAAATCATTGATTACAAATTGTTCTCTCAAGTTTTTTTATTTCTCTTTTTTATTTTATTTTATCTGTAGTTGTTGTGCTTAAATTTTTTATAAATTCTTGAATTCAGGTGCTAATTTCTATATTCTTTTTCGGGTTTATGTTGTCGAATTCAAAAGGTGAGATTTTAATGTTTGGAAGACCCTTGAAGTACAAAAGCAACACCAAAATTACTTCAAAATAATTAACAGAGGTTTGTTTCTATAATATTTTTCTAGAATTTAATAAATTTGTTCATTATATTAATTCATATCTCTTTTTTTTTTCTTTTTTTTTCAGATTTTCAACCTTAGCACAGGATAAATAAATAATTGTCATAGCAAAAATTATTAAATGATAATACCTATCACTATCATAAACATAGAAAGCAATAAAGTATGTTTATCATAATATTACTTTAAACAATATCACAATTATAAGTCATTTAGCAAATTTAAGATACATTAAATTAAGTTGAAATTTGCGATATAACTATAATTACACATAATACAACAACCTCTCATTTTCATCTATATGTTTTCTGATACAATCAAAATTATAATTTAATATATCCAATACATACATTGAGTAAATCTAATATAGCGGTTGTATTAATTATGATTATTTTTACATTTGTGTCAATTTTTTTTAATTATATTTTTACAAAAAATTAATACAATAAATAGTATTTTGAATCTTTTAATTTCGAATAAAACATATATAAAATGTATCAACATGTTATTTAATCTTATGATATCAAATATTTCATATGGAATACTAGAATTAATAAATTATTAACATAGTTTTTTTATTCAAAAGACACAAAAAGAATAAAGTACAAACATGTAAAATTATTTAAAGTATTTGATGTTTAATCGAGATAAAATAATCATAAAAACATAGTATCCTTAAAAAAACTCAACATAATATATATAAACACATATACATATATATAAAATTAAAAGCTATATAATATTTTAATACAATAAATTAAATTGCCTACTATAATATTAATTTAATATTGCTCAAATAAATAAGTTAATGATTTGTATTATTATTGTAATTATTATCATAAATTAAATATATTATTAATTGCATAATATATTTTATTAGTTATTTTTAGTTATAAAATTATTACATTTTAAATCATCCGCGCAACGTGCGGGCACATATACTAGTTATTATTATTATTATTATTATTATTATTAATAATAATAATAATAATAATAATAATAATAATAATAATAATAATAATAATAATAATAATAATAATAATAATAATAATAATAATAATTCCTTAATAAATGAAAATATTTTTGATTTCGAATTTAACATATTAATTTTTTTGGGAAGTTTTCATATTTTTATTAATAAATAATAATAATAATTTTCTTACAGAAAATAATAAATAAATTATTATTATTTATGAATAAAAAAATGAAAACTTCCCCCCAAAAAAGAAATAAGACACTCTAAAGAACGTGGGTAGTTCTTTCTATTAGGAGTATTTTTTATTTTTTATTAAGAAAACACAGATTTTTCTTAGCTAGTTTCTTCAATTCAATTTTTTTAAATAATTATATAAAAGACATTAAAAATAAAATATTATTATAATTAATATTATTATTATCTGCATTTGTTAGCAATAAATTTTAATTAATTTTAATTATATTTTTTTTATTCTTATTATTATTACTATTACTATTATCTGCATTTGTTAGCCATAAATTTTAATTAATTTAAAATTATAATTTATTATCATTATTTTTAATTTAAAATTATAATTTATTATTTGTTATGAAACTATAGAATAAGAAGAAGAAAGTAGAGAGAAGAGGAGACTTGTTATTTCTCTTGAGGGATGATTTTACAATGAAGAGGACCTCTCTATTTATAGGGAAAAATTGACTTGATCCCAAAGTTAGGGTTCCTAAATATTCTCTAACAGATAGACATTCAATATATATTTATAACACTCCCCCTGAATGTCTAATTCATAAATGATGTGCCTCACTAAAAACCTGACTAAACAAACTTTAAAAAAAAGAAAAACTCCAGTGAAGGAAAAGGGTACACATATCTATTAATACGCATCTAGGCTGCCTCATTGAAAACCTTACAAGAAAAATCCAGTGGGACAAAACCTCGTAAGGGAAAAAAGTACAACGCGTATTAACTCCCCCTAATGAGAACATCAATCCAGAGACTTGAATCTTCGCATTCCAAGCTTGTGCACCATCTTCTTGAAAGTTGCAGTTGGTAGAGACTTGGTGAATATGTCAGCCACATTGTCACTTGAACGAATCTGTTGCACATTTATATCACCATTCTTTTGGAGTTCATGTGTATAGAAAAGCTTTGGTGAAATGTGCTTTGTTCTATCTCCTTTTATGAATCCTCCCTTAAGTTGTGCTATGCATGCTGCATTATCTTCATATAAAGTGGTGGGTATTTTATCACACTCCAAACCACATTTTTCTCGAATGAGATGTATCATAGATCTTAACCACACACATTCTCTACTTGCTTCATGAATAGCTATTATCTCAGCATGATTTGATAAAGTGGCTACGATGGACTGCTTTGTAGATCTCCAAGATATGGCAGTCCCCCCATATATAAACACATAGCCTGTTTGGGATCGAGCTTTGTGTGGATCAGATAAATATCCTGCATCAGCATAACCAACAAGATTAGGACTACAATTGTTAGAATAAAATAAGCCCATATCAGTTGTCCCTTTAAGGTATCACAATATGTGTTTGATCCCATTCCAATGTCTCCTAGTAGGAGCAGAACTATACCTTGCTAACAAATTAACAACAAAAGCTATATCAGGCCTTGTAGTATTAGCAAGATACATTAGTGCACCAATTGCACTAAGATATGGTACTTCAGAACAAAGGATTTCCTCATACTTTTCTTGAGGTCAGAATGAATCCTTATTCACATCAAGTGAACGAACAACCATCGGAGTACTTAATGGATGCGCTTCATCCATACAAAATCTTTTCAATATTTTTTTGTGTAGGCAGATTGATGAACAAAAATACCTTTTGTCAAATGCTCAATTTGCAAATCAAGACATAGTTTTGTCCTTCCAAGATTTTTGGGGGGGGTAGGTCGAATATAGCTTCGATTAGCTTTCTTATGATTCTTGTCATATTTGATTAAAAGTCTTTTGATATAATTCTTGTTCTGTAGTAATTTTGCGGATTATTTCGTTTATATCATTTATCATAGTTCT